>JBBBDQ010001740.1:1037500-1075000 GCA_037127315.1 Ascarosepion bandense | reverse complement strand
TCGGCTATATTTGCAGTTACGCAATGCGAATATAAACGTTAAAACGCGGCCGTAGCACGTGTAGTAAAAAGAAAGACAAGTTACATGGCAATAAAAAATAGGCATTTAATAAAACACAAACAAGTACAATACATTAAGAATGTTTAAGTACGTTCCAAAACAAGATGAATGTTCATGTTGCCTAAATGGACGAGAATGCTTTTAGTAAGAAATGACAAGAAACGACATACCGTTACGCCAGCAAATGCTCGTGGTTATCACCACTAAAGCCAGAAAGGCAACTGACCCTAAATAAAAAAGACTTCCTCAAAAAGGAAGACAACTGTTGTTCGTCTTAAGAGAAGATAACTATTGTTTTCCTGCACTTTTAAAATACGTGTAAAGACGAAAAAGGGAAGCCATTTTACATCGGTGAGAAAGTGACTGAGGGCATTCTGCTAAGTCAAGGATCGATTATATCGTACACCCTTCTTTGGATATTGTCGAGAAACTCGAGATGAATAACAGAAGCTACCTACCAGATATGGCAACAAGTATTCGGTGCATGGAGGAATGGTAGATTTATAAATGTGCAAAATTTACTATGACAAGAAAAATTTCCCTGCGCGACACAGTGACCCAAACTTCTGAGCAGAAAATTCGGTTATGGATTTAATGTAGTCAATCTATTTGAGGTCATTTGAGAGATTGAGGCCAAGGAGGAAAAACGTCTCGCTCTCTAGGAGACTGGCATCAGCCGTCACGATGTTAGATTCTTTCTTGATGAGATCTTGCCAAACAGGTGTATTGAACGAAGAGGTTTGTAGAATTTTTTTAATCATATCACCCCGAGCAAGGCGGCGGCAACGCCACTGATGTGCAGGGGGCTACGTAAGAGTGAAAAGATTGGAAAAGAGAAAACCGGAAACCACATCCTCAACAGGGATCAAGGTATGAGCCTCTTCACCTGTTCAATAGGCGTGGGTGGAGTGTGAATTGGGCGATAGTTTAGTCTATCTACTCCAATTGAAAAAACAAGAAAAGAGTGAAAAGATTGTAAAACAGAAAACCGGAAACCACATCCTCAACAGGGAACAAGGTATGAGCCTCTTCACCTGTTCAATAGACGTGGGTGTAGTGTGAACCGGGCGATAGTTTAGTCTATCTACTCCAATTGGAAAAACAAGAAAAGAGTGAAAAGATTGGAAAAGAGAAAACCGGAAACCACATCCTCAACAGGGAACAAGGGATGAACCTCGTCACCTGTTCAATAGACGTGGATGTAGTGTGAACCGGGCGATAGTTTAGTCTATCTACTCCATGCCCTATGGGTTGACCAAATCTAACAGTACTTAACTTTTTCTAGAGATACCTAAATAACAAGGTCTATACGAACAAAACTGAAAAATAACAAACAAATTCTTTCGTGTTATTTGAAATCCCACTGATTTGTGTTGTCATTAGTGCCTGGACCAGAATAGACGTTAGTTTAAAAACACGTGTTGACAAAACAATAAAATGATGTCTGTAGAATTTATTTAGTTCTATTTAATTTTGAAATTATGTATTTTAATAAACATTGGTTTTACAGTTATTTAAAGTGTGTATACATTTTTTGAAAACCACACACACACACACACACATATGTATATGTTGAGGTCGAATAAAAAAAAAACTGATGAATTACTTATTTCAAATCCTCCTACTATTTGTGTTATATCGTTGCTTGAACCAGCTTATAATGCTCTGGAGTAGACGGCTTCCTTAGAGTAGTCGTGGTTCTGGGAGTCACCGTCCAATGGTAAAGGAATTTGGATGAGTTCCACCACGGAATATGTGAACGAACGGCGCGTCATCGTGTTTAATTTGTTACCTTTTCGTCACCGGGGTTCGTGGTAAAGTTGGTTTGACATTTGCTTAATAACCTATCTGGGTTTCGTATGCGCACTGCTGATGAGTACCAAATATAGGACGAAACGGCCGTCCAGTGCTTTCTGCATTCTGTTGAGGTCGAATAAAAAACTCGATGAAATAATATATATATATATATATATATATATACCCGCTTCACACTCCACCCACGTCTATTGAACGGGTGAAGAGGCTCATCCCTTGTTTCCTGTTTAGGATGTGGTTTCCGGCTTTCTCTTTTCCAATCTTTTCACTTACGTAGCCCCCTGCACATCAGTGGCGTTACCGCCGCCTTGCTCAGTGTGATATGATTAAAAAAAAAAAAAAAATATATATATATATATATATATATATATATATAGTTATCCGCAGACAGATCTGTTTCGCTGTATCACATCTCATCAGTACGGTTAGACTCCGATTGCTTTTACCCCAGAATTGAAAACCCGATCGAATTGGCGTCAGTCGGCGATTCTACCGCTGTGTTATGGGCGCTCGGTAGAAAGAGGCAAACTTTTTGGCGTGTATATTATCATTATATATATACAGGGTGTCACCAACTGAAAAAAAATGTAAACACATACTGGAACAATCAGTCATGCTAAATATTAGAAACGACTTTGAAGAAGATGAATTTTAGTTTAAGCAAGATGGGTCAACCCTCACCCACCCATTACTGTTGCATTGTTAGGTTCTTAGCTAGGTTTTGTGTTGAGGTACCCCCGATTAATATCGAAAACCGATAATCGAAAAAATCGGGTTATAGAAGGAGTGGATCGATTTTAATCAAATTTGATACACTCATAGACAAAGACATAAGAAACGATATTCATAAGTTTCAAAGTTGCAGTCCTTCCAATAGTGCAGAAATTCGATAATATATATATATATATATATATATATATATATATATAAGGCAAGATGTTTGTATGTGTGTGTCTGTTTATCTGCCTGTATGTCTGTATTTTTTTTCAGCCATTTTATTTTAGTTTTTGCTTCGGGTTTGGCTCTAAGTAGGTATAATTGTAGTTCTTAGTCTCAGCCATGATACCATTTACTCAAAGGACTTATTTAGCCTTCAAAATTCAGTTTACGACGAAAAAAACTTATTTGATATCGATACCAGGAAATCAAAATTTGACTTACATCCATTCATTTTTTCTTTCAGTCTACGGTTTCGTTTTAACTGGAAACAACTATTGCTTTTTAGTCTTTCGACAGGTGGATCAGCCAAAGGGGCTTCACAGAATACCTTCCTCATTCACGAAACCTCTCACAAACCTAGAATTTCATGTTTTGGGTTTACTTAAAAAAACAAAGTCTGCGTTAAACAAATCCTCCGACATTCGCTGAGATGAGACCAGCCATTGAACGAGAATGAATACAAATATCAAATGAATTATTTCGTGATATTTGTGATTCCAATGAATCGCCATTTCGTCAGTGGCTAAACCAAAATGAACGTCAATTTGAAAATAGACTCTGGCAAAATAATAAAACCCTGTCTGTAGATTCTATTTAATTTCGAAAATGATATCTTTTTTAATAAATACTAACTTTACAGTTATTTAATTGTAAATGCATTTTTGGGTGAGAAACCCTGTGTATGCGTATGTTCTTGGTAAGTGTTCTTGCGGGGGTGATATGTCCGTCCCCGATTTTTAAATCAATAATCAATCGCTGGAACCCTGCCTCATACTGCAATTTCCCTACTATATATGTTACTTACACTACCGGCCATAATTATTAGACAACCCCAGTTAAAAAAACAATGATATTTCATACTATTTTTAGTATTTATTGCCAAGTGGATAATTCTAAATGAAAATAGAATGGTTCTTTTGTTGTTATTACTTTGCAAAATTTTTCAAAGCAAAGAGCGACAATTTACCCATCGCAGCCTGTAGCTTTGCTATCTCTCTCTCTCTCTCTCTCTATATATATATATATATATTTATATATATATATATATATGTACACTACCGGCCATAATTATTAGAGCACGCCAGTTAAAAAAAAAATGATGTATTTCATACTGTTTTTAGTGTTTATTGCCAAGTGGATAATTCTAAATGAAAATACAATAGGTTCTTTTGTTATTATTACTTTGCAAAATTTTACAAGGCAGCCAGGAAGCCCTTGCTTCGACCAGCCAATAATAAGAAGAGACTAGCATAGGGAAGAGAGCACAAAAACTGGACACCAGAACAGTTGATTTGATGCACATGTTATTGTGCAGTATTAACAAAAGAACCATTCTATTTTCATTTAGAAATATCAACGTGGCAATAAATAGTAAAAATAGTATGAAATGCATCATTTCTTTAAAAAACAAAACTGGGGTTGCCTAATAATTATGGCAGGTAATGTACATTTCCATAGATAAACATTAATGAATAAACATGTTAAAATAGGTTTAATGTCACAATGGAGTTTGCCATTTTAAACGTTCATTTTTCTTCGTTCACTTTAATAAAAAGAACTGTTTTTCTTCATTAACTGCAAAACAAAAGGTTATTTCGCGAATGTGTTAATATTCTACAGTCAAGTTTGAATAAGTTAAAATAACATTGCATAAATACTTTTGTGCTTTGAACTATACAGGGCTTTTTTCCCCATCGGAATGAATATTGATGATATAGTATATATCCTCCATATTTGATTCACCTGGTCTATCGGGCATCGTATCCTCGCTGGGTTTGAGTGGTCATAACTCACACTAGCTTCTTGTCCCTTATTGGTTGCGATAACTTTTATTTTTTACTTTTTTACCATCGCACTTTATTCTTGTACTGATGTCTATTCCTTATATCAGGGTTTCTCAACCGGGGTTCCCGGAACCCTAAAATCCCTCAAAAGGTCCCTAAGGATTCCATGAGAACAAGTCAGATAAGCCAATGCGCTTTTTATTTTTATTTTTTTATTTAATTTCATATATACAATATTACTAATTATTACTGCTAGGATGTGTGCCGTGATGCAGTGTATATTAGCACGGAACCGACAAATCGGAGAGCCGAGTTCGAATTCTAGTTAAATTCATTGATTTCACTTACGCGCAAATACCCTTGGGAAAGGTATTAATTCGTCTCTTCCCTCCAGCTTTGGGTTAAATAACAGAATAGATTAGATTCTATAGTCTTGGCTGGCAACCAGTCTACCGCAGAAAGCAATGGTAACCTACTGCGGGATAATCTTCTGCCCAGTCAGTCATGTCTCTTTTGAGACATGATCGCCAGAAGCGTGTATAACGTATGGCACTTAACTGGCTGAATGAAGATAATAGTTGGAAACATAAGTAAAGCTTCTAGTGAGCAAAAAGTGGGTGATCAGTTTTCTATTGTCATTAAGTAATAAACTGATCCCCCACTAATTACTACTTATTAATACAATCCGTCTCTTTCTCACTTTAGCTATAGTTTAAAGAGCAGTATAGAAAATCTTCTGCCCAGTCAGTCATGTCTATTTCGAGACATGATCGCCCAAGCGTGTATCACGTATGGCACTTAACTGACTGAATATTACTAAACACGCGTAATATATTCTTGGTTATTGTAAAAAAACATCACTTAATAATTCCCTGACGTGATATATAAATGGCACCACTAATAAAAAAATATGATATAATTTTTATGAAGTACTAACCTTCAAATGGCACGTGACAGAATTTGGGTGCAATCGGTTTTTTAGTTTACAAATTACAGTCATTTAAGTGACGTAGCATTTTTTCAAAACAATGGAAAAATCTGAATTTCACCTGTTGATAAAGCATTGCTTTCTTGTGAGAAAAAAATATTAATCAAGCCAAGCAAAGTGTTATTCGGACTCTGCTCCGTCGGAAACAACGGTTAAGAGGTGGTATACTAACTTTAAACGCAGCTGTACAGACACAAATGATGCTGAACGCTTAGGTTGCCCAAAATCGGCAGTTGTCCCGGAAAACACAGCAAAAAAATATCCAAAAACTCGTTTTGACCAATCGTAAATTGAAGCTGCGTGAAATAGCTGAAAAATTTAACATATCCGAAGGCAGTGTATTCATCATTTTGCATGAATATTTGTTAATGAGAAAGCTGTGTTCAAAGTTGTTGCTGTGTTTGCTCACAATCGATCAACGGTTCAGAGCGTTGTTTGCAACTGTTTCAACGCAATAAAGAATTTTTGCGTATGTATATGACAAAGGATGAAAAAACGGATCCACTTTTTCACTCTGGAGTCAAATTGGCAGTCAGCTGAGGAGACAGCATCAGGTGAAAACCGTTCAAAGCGACCAAGGACGCAAACATCAACAAACAAGCTTTTGGCCTCCATAATTTGGGATGCGCAAGATATTTTGTTCATCGATTACCTTAAGAAAAGAAGAACCATCAATAGGAAATAGTATATAGCATTATTGGTGCGTTCGAAGGAAAGATTATCAAGCAACGGCCACAAATGAACAAGAAAATGTGATCTTTCACCTTGACAACGCACCGTGTCACAAGTCGATCGCAACAATATCAAAACTACATGAATTGCATCCCTAATTCTTTCCACAAACCCCCTATTTTCCAGATCTGCCCACTAGCGACTATCGGCTGTTTGCAGACATCAAAAGAATGCTCCAGGTAGAGAGATTTGGCTCCAATGAAGAAATGATATCGGAAATTCGCGCGTATTTTGAGACCAAAGTCAAATCATTCTACAAAAAATGCATCGAATTGTTAGAGAAGCGTTAGAATCAGTGTATCACCCGATAACAGCGATTTCCAAACTGGAAGAAATTTCCCCCTAGATGGAATTTTGAAGTCACCAGGGGAGACATAATTAACCTACCTACTAAATAAAAAAATCTCAAATGGACTTTCTCATGTCTTAGAGAGAGAGAGAGAGAGAAGAGAGAGAGAGAGAGGGGGGAGATATTGATACACTGGTGCACAAGAAGCAGCATCACCCTTCTTACTAATTTAATTTTAAAGTAGAATAGCAAACAAAAGTTCTTTGTTACTAACCGTTCTCTATGGCTATTCTTAGTTGTTACTAACTGCTCTCTGTGGCTATGCTTAGTTCGTTACTAACTGCTCTCTGTGGCTATGCTTAGTTCGTTACTAACTGCTCTCTGTGGCTATGCTTAGTTGTTACTAACTGCTCTCTGTGGCTATGCTTAGTCGTTACTAACTGCTCTCTGTGGCTATGCTTAGTCGTTACTAACTGCTCTCTGTGGCTATGCTTAGTTGTTACTAACTGCTCTCTATGCTTATTGCTAACTGCTCTCTGTGGCTATGATTAGTTGTTACTAACTGCTCTCTATGGCTATGCTTAGTTGTTACTAACCACTCTCTATGGCTATGCTTAGTTGTTACTAACCACTCTCTATGGCTATGCTTAGTTGTTACTAACTGCTCTCTATCTACTTTACTCTGTAACTATAAGTTTATCAGTATATTTGTACATTTGTAAAATAAATTAGTAAATAGTCTCAGTGTGTTTTAACTGTTCTTTCTCTCATACATATGAAGGGGGAAATCTGGATGGTTGAACTGGGTGTAGGTAGAAATGACAGAAAAAAGTTTGGAAACCACTGCCCTAGAAGGAGCTATGTTAATGAATAACGTCGAATTTTGCCTAAGGGATGTTGTTTTATTAGTTAGACATGTTTTTTTTTTTTAGTGCTGGGTTATATACATCATTTCATCTAAGTTATGTTATTAAAACTATAACAATCACTGGGAATATAGTTAATGGTGTTTGTACGGCGCCATTTCATACACCTTCACTTACCTGCCTCCAGTTATTCATCTATAGCTTGATGAGAAAAAGGTCACAAACTTACTAAAAACAAAGATTTATCGTTAGAATAATTGCGTTATTATTAAGAGGAAAGGTCAAAATATTTTTAATCATTTTTTTTAATATTGCCTAACACGTACGAGGATGTGCGTTGTGTCGCAATGGATATCGGCTCGGAGTGAGAAACTGGGGAGCCTCGTTCGAATTCCAGTTGAATCCACTGTATTCACTTACGCGCAAATACCCTTGGGAAAGGTATTAATCCGTCTCTTCCTTCCAGTTATGGGTTAAATAGCAGAACAGATTGGGTTCTATAGCCTTGGTGGGCAACCAGTCTACCGCAGAAACCAATGGCAACCTACTGCGGGATAATCTTCTGCCTAGTCAGTCATGTTTCTTCGGAGACATGATCGCCCAAGCGTGTATCACGTATGGCACTTAACTGACTGAACACGTACGAAGGTTTTGTTAAAGTTTTTTTTTTTCATCACTGAGTGGCCCAATTTTTACAATAGTTTACTACGGCAAACGTAATATTTAACAACTCAATATTTTACCGGTGAAAATCGCATTAATTTGACAAACAAGTATTAATTTTTTCTTTAAACTCGTTATTCAAAAATATATGCTTTGATGTCTCCCACGTGAACTACGACGACGATATAATGAGAAAAATTTGGTATATAATATTGTTTTTGCGCAAGGGTCCCTTGAGACATGTAATTTTTTAAGGGTTACGCAATGGAAAAAAAGGACTGAGAAACTTTGTACTAGAGAATCTAATTAATTCTGAATTGGTTAATTATCTCACATTTTTTTTTATAAGCGTTTCACCCCGAGCAAGGCATGTCATTGCCACTACTGCGCGGGAGGGGGCTACGTAGAGTGGAGAAAGGATGATTAAATATAGGAAATGGCAGAGGGCGTGTGATAGGTGGGTAAGGATACCGAGAATGAGGGTTGGGTAGATGAGAGTGTTCTGAGAATAGTTGGGAGTTAGTGTGATAGGAGGTGTCTATTGACCCTACATTTAAACACCTGGAGATTGTAACTGTCGGGAAAGCAGACTTGTGGAAGGGAGTTCCACAGGCGGGAAGCGCGAGAAAAGAAGCTATTGTAGTAGAATTTACGGTTACATCTTATTTGTTTAACTGTAAAAGGATGGGACCTAGTTGCTAATCTAGTATCTCGTGTAAATTCCTGCTTAGGCGGCACCAGTGATCTAAGCTCATCGGAGCAGAAGCCATGAAAGTACTTGTAGAAGAGGCACAGGGAAGCCACATTACGCCGGTGAGAGAGCGGCTGCAGCCGGTCTGCCAAGTCAGTATCAACCACGTTACAGATCCTCCTCTGTATTTTGTCAAGAAGCCCAAGGAGAGCAGCAGGGGCACCCGACCAGATATGGCAGCAATATTCAATACACGGGCGGATGGTAGATTTGTATATGTGCAGAATAGATTCAGGTGGGAAAAATTTCCGGGCCCTGCACAGGGAGCCGACTTTCATAGCAGCAGATTTGGCAATGGATTCAATATAGTCATTCCATTTGAGGTCCGCCGAGAGTGTAAGGCCAAGGAGGCGTAGTATTTTACTCTCTGGGAGGCTGGCCTGTCCCATGTTAATGGGAGGTAGATGCGATTGTCTATGG
The DNA here is from genome assembly GCA_037127315.1 of Ascarosepion bandense. NCBI lineage: Eukaryota > Metazoa > Mollusca > Cephalopoda > Sepiida > Sepiidae > Ascarosepion > Ascarosepion bandense. Next base: position 1,065,693 of record JBBBDQ010001740.1, on the reverse strand, counting down.
TGGTTAGTTGATAACAGCTTTGTTTTAGAGGCATTGAAATTTACCAAACCATTTCCTACCCCAGGCCACTACGGATTGGAGGTCCCTTGACAAGGTCTTCCTTCAGATATGCAAATGAAGTTCAGTTCTTTAGGTCAACTGCTAACGTGCTAATGATTATTGTTGAAAATGTCTATCAAGCTTTAGATAAGAATAGTGTAACTCGGACTGTTGCTGTGAATATCTGAAAGTTGTTTTGAATGTCCACTCTTATTATATGTTTGGATAAATGCAGGTTTCCTAGGGAATGTTGAAAAGACAAGGTAAATCAAGGCGAAAAGTTTTAAATAACATTATTGGCTAAATAGGATTATGTATGCATTACAGTTATAACCAAGAATATATTGTGCGTGTTTAGTAATATTACGTATATGAAGTTGGGTAAAAGTCAAAAGTGCATTAGCTAATCTTACTTGATCTCACAGAACCCTTAGTAATCTTTTCCGGAAATTTAGGGTTCCGGGAAACCGCGGTTAAATAACGCTGTCCTAGACTGTGTGAAAAAAAAAATAATTTAAGTCACCAGATTTTCTTATTGAGATGAAAACACCTTGAAAGTGTAATTATTGTTTATTGTCAAAATATCGACTTACGTCATTAATTCTTTCAAATATATTCGATCTTGAATGAAACGCTTCCATTCTTGCCTTTTATATATATATATATATATATATATATATATATATATATATATATATTATCGATTTTGTGCACTATTGTAAGAACTACAACCTTGAAACTTCTGAATATCGTTTCTTATATCATTGTCTATGAGTGTATCACATTTGATTAAAATCAGACCACTCCTTCTCTAACCCGATATTTTTGATTATCGATTTTCGATATTTATCGGGGGATACCTCGACACAAAACCTAGCTAAGAACAGTTGCAGACGCTTATAGTATAACTGTCTAAATTTTCAAGACAATCGGTTCAGCCATTTCGGAGTCTTTAGGTAACGGACACACACACACACAAAGTTCTATGTATAAATAAGTTTTGATTATCACAAACTTTGACAAAGAAGTATTAATTTTTCTTTAAACTCGTTATTCAAAAATATATGCTTTAATGTCTACCACGTGAACTAGAACTACAATAAAAATGTGAAAAATTTGGTATATAATATTGTTTTTCCGCAGGGGTACCTTGGGAAAGGTAATTTATTTTAAGGGTTACGCAAAGGTAAACAGAGTGAAAACTTGCCCTATATCCTTGTAAGCGTTAAATTATACAAAGCTTCTTTTTTCATTATATAACCAAGAGATTTTAATAGTATTTTGATTGCATCTCAGATCATCTTTTCTCATGTCCATGATCAACAAATTCTGGCTATTCGTAAAGTTCTTCCTTCTGTGTGCCCTGTCCTTTCAGGACGTAGGCGATCATGGCTCTCCACGTCTTCCTTATCCCTCGTGGCTCTTAATCCGCTTTCTCCTCTTACACTTTCTCAGGCCCTTCAAATATATTATCCGCTGCTTTCCTCTGTCTCTTTTCCCCTCTATCTGGCCTTTGAGTATCAGGTTCTCTAAACCCTCCTTTCTCATTGCATGTCCCAGGAATTATAATTGTCTCTCTCTGATGCTCAATATTAATTGCCTTTTCGTTTCCATCCTTTCCAAAACCTCATCATCCTTTCCAAAATCTCACGTGCTCGGTCCATGATGTCCACAGCATCCTTCTGTAGAACCACATTTCAGTTGCTTCAAGTTTTTCCTTTGTCTTTGATGATTTTTTCCAGCATTCACTGCCATATTGAAAAACTGACATTACATAGCAATCTAGTACTCACTTCTTTGTTTCTAGTGAAAATTTCTTGTCTCTTAATACTTTACTCAGCTTCTGGAACGCGTCGTTCGCCATGCCAATTCGCTTTCGGATCTCTCTGTGTTTTGCGCTTTCCGTCCTCTGTTAAAACACTTCCCAGGAATTTAAATTTTTGTACATTCTTTTTTTAGTACCCCCACGTATTTTTGGCATTTTTGGCTGCTCTTTTTGCTGATGATCATGCATTCGGTTTCCTTGAAGTTTATTTGCAGTTTTTTTCTGTCACTCTCTACCTTCTTTAGGAGGTCTTGTAGTTTCTTTTCCGTGTCTGCTATCAGCAATGTATCATCTTGGTACCTTATATTATTCATAAATTGTGTCCTCCAATGACAGATCTTGGCATAACATCTCGGGTACCCAAAATAGTCTCGCTGTCCAAGTTGAATCCGTTGAAAAGACGCGTCCTTGTTTTACGCCCCTTTCTGTTTTGTATATCTGCTGAATTCGTTACCTATCCTTATGCAGGTGGTTTGCTGCCGGTATAGAGTCTTAATTATTCTTTCTCAAATATGTCGAGGCGGCTGAGCATTTCCATCAATTCTTTGTGGTACATTTTGTCGAACGCCTTTGCCTAATCGTTAAAAGAAAAAAATGAAAGAGATACTAGATTAGCAACTAGGTCCCACCCTTTTACAGTGAAACCGATAAAATACCAACTGCAACTTCTACTCCAAGTTTCTTTTCTCGCACTTCCCGACTGTGGAATTCTCTTCCACATGACTGCTTCCCCGACGGCTACAATCTCCAGGAGTTTAAATGTAAGATCAATAGACACCTCCTAACACAATAACTCGCTTCCATTCTTTCAAACACTCTTCCCATCCTCCAAATTATCTATCACCACCCCCCTGACATTTCCTATATCTTTTTTTTTTTTCAATCATTTCACCCCGAGCAAGGCGGAAACGCCACTGATGTGCAGGGGGTTACATAAATGTAAAAAGATTAATTAGAAAAGAGTGAGGAGTACAAGCTAGTTAGAAAGGAACAATAGAAAGCTGAGAAAGAAGGTGCGATGACAGATACATAGGTGGAGAGAAAGGGAAGGTTATACAGGGGAGGGGAGAGAGCTAGAGGCCAGTGGTTAGTAGATGAGTATTAACTTTGCATTTAAATTTCTGGAGGTTGTAGCCGTCAGGAAAGCAAGAATACGGGAGTGAGTTCCACAGGCGGGAAGTGCGAGAGAGGAAGCTGCAGGAGTAGAATTGTCGTCTGAATTTGGTTAACCTGACTGTGAATGGGTGGGACCCAGTTGCCAGTCTGGTTGCACGGGTAAACACCTGTTGAGGAGGCATCAGTGACTTAAGCTCATCCGAGCAGAAGCCATGAAAATATTTATAGAAGAGACAAAGGGAGGGAGGCCACATTTCGACGATGGGAAAGTGGCTGCAGTCGAGTCGCCAGATCAGTAACCTATCACATTACAGACTCTCCTTTGGAGCCTTGTCAAGAACATTGAGGAGAACGGCAGGGGCACCTGACCATAAATGGCAGCAGTACTCCATGCACGGACGGATGGTTGACTTGTATATATGCAGGATGGATTCAGGTGGAAAAAACATCCTAGATCGACATAGTGACCCAACCTTCTTCTAACCACTCTTTCTATTTACCTTCCTCTATGTAGCCCCAAGCGCAATAGTGGCAGTGGAATGCCTTTGCTTGGGGTGAAAAGATTTTAAAAAATGCAGGCAAGGCGTGGCTGAGATAATTAAAACAGTTTTTTATTTCCCTTGACTGATAAGGTTCGATCGTTGGCTCGTCTTGAGGTATCGTAAATCAGTCGTAGGAGACTGAAAGTTCGTTCGAGATATAACACAAGTTAGTAGCCGGGAGAGAGATGTAGTAAAATATTATCATGCATAGGAAATCGTGGGTGTTAGTCTTTGTTGCTGTTTGTATTATGCACACTGAATGCATCTCTTATGTTAGAAGCGTCTTGATGTCAATGGCATGTGTGGTGATGTAGTCTGTCGGTTAAGTTTTCATGAATTGTGGGCGTCGATAATGCCAGCCACTAAGAGACTTTCTTTTTTATAATCGTGTCGCCCCAATCAAGATATTTTACTGCCACTGTTGTGCAGAGGGTTACATAGGAGGTGTGTTATGAAGAGTGAGAGGTAGCAGGGGGTGCTAGGATTAGAGTAGGAGAGGGAAGAGATTACTAATGAGAGTGGGGTAGACGAGAAGGAATGTTATGAGGAGTGAGAGGTTACAGGGGGTGTCAGGACGAGAGTAGGAGAGGGAAGAGATTACTGATGAGAGTGGGATGGACGAAGAGGAACGTTATGAGGAGGGGTGAGAGGCTGCAGGGGGTGTCAGGAAGAGAGTAGGAGAGGGAAGAGATTACTGATGAGAGTGGGGCATACGAGGAGGAATGTCATGAGGAGTGAGAGGTTGCAGGGGGTGTCAGGAAGAGAGTAGGAGAGGGAAGAGAGTACTGATGAGAGTGGGGTGGATGTAGAAAAGCATGAGAGAGAGGATGTAAGTTAGTGAGACAGGAGATGACTATTGAGTTTACATTTAAAGTCTTGAGATTGTAACTGTCAGGAAAGCAAGTATGCGGAAGAGAATTCCACAGGCGGGAAGTGCGAGAAAAGAAACTGATGGAGTAGAATTTGCGTTTACAAATTTATTGGTTTCACAGTTAAAGGGTGGGACCTAGTTGCTAATCTTGTGGCTTGAGGAAAATTATATATAGGGGGTGCCAGTGAGCTAAGTTCATCGGAGCAAAAGCCGTGAAAGTATTTGTAGAAGAGACCCAGGGAAGCCACACTGCGTCGGTGAGAAAGCAACTGTATCCTAGCTTCCAAGTCGGGATCGATCACATTATAGTTTCTCCGTTGGACTTTGTCAAGGATACCGAGGTGGATAGTAGGGGCACTCGACCAGATATTGCAGCAATGTGAAAAAAAAAAAAAAGAAAAAGACAACAAAAAACGTAAGTTCATTTATTTTTCTTTTTTATTACCAAATATTCTAACCGTTCTGATTTTGCTTTTAAAATAAGGGGTAAAATGACATTTTTTTTTACCCTGACCACTGGTATTCGAATTGTGAATAATGATTATTTTGGGGTTTTGACATTTTATTACACTCTTCTTACTGACCGATTCACTAAAATGTTGCGAATTTTTTTCTGAAATTACTGACCAATTATTTCATTCAGTCAGTTATGTACAATACGTGATACACGCTTGAGCGATCATGTCTCGAAAGAGACTGGGCAGAAGATTATCCCGCATTAACTTGCCATTACTGCCTGCGGTAGACTGGTTGCCAGCCAAGGCTACAGAACCCAAACTGTCCTGTTCTTTAACCCATAAATGAAGGGAAGAGATGGATTAATACATTTTCCAAAAGTATTTGCGCGTAAGTGAATGCAACGAATTCAAATTGAAATTTGAACTCGGCTCCCCGAGTTTTCGTTTCGAGCCGATATCCACTGCACCACCCACGCACACCCACACCAATTCTTTCACTCGGCCATAAGTCACTGACTGCTTATGTATCTACAAATCAAGCTGGACACTTTATTTCTAATTAACGTCTTCCTTTATTATGAGCTACAAACAAGAAGAAGAAATAGTGGAGAGTCATGATCACTTAATTCCAGAAGGAACAAGGGACAACGAAGTAGAAGAATTTAGAGAAAGAAGAAGAATGAAGTTGTGTAAATGGATGGCAGAACAAAGTTAATTAACAAACAAACAAAAAAATTATTATTAAGGTTGTCCCAAAAGTTCGTAAACACTTGCAAAAAACTGAAATTTTACTCGCAAAAACAACAAAAATTATTGCTCAAAATAAAGACCATCATTTTCCAAGACTTTCTACCGTTGATCTGCAAGCTTTCGGATTTGGTTAAAGTACCATTTAGCCGGCTTTGAATCAAAGAATTCTTGGCACACTTCCACGACTTCATCAAACGAGTTGAATCGGCGGCTCTTCAGAAATTGTTGCATTGAGCGGAAAAGGCCGTAATCTGATGGAGCACAGTCAGGACTGTAGGCTGGATGTGGCAGAACCTCAACGCCGTCCATCTCTTCAAACTTGTCTTTGGTCTTCCTGGCGGTGTGCATCAAAGCGCGCTTTCGGTTGATCAGAACTTTTCATAGACCCGCTCAAGTTGCTGACATTAAAGTTCGGCACTGATGGGTCGACCATTCGGAACCAACTCAAAATGCACGATTCCTTCAAAGTTCCATCAAACGCACAACATAACTCTCTTGCCGAATCGATCTTGTTTTGGAACCGACGGTGTCTCTTGCCCTTTTTGAACCCATTGCTTGTCTTGATTGTGCTGGACCAGATATGTCTGTTTTCTATCTGTCTGCTTGTTCTGGGTCCTTTCTCTCCATCACGTAGAATCACCACTGCCAACTAGATCGGATCCACATTTGTGAGTGCAGTTAGTGTTCCGAGGATGTTCAATCCCAGAGCTGAGAACTGTGGACTTAAATCTGGGTTAATAATAGCTACGACGTACTAAATATTAAGTAAATGTGATATGCCATTCTGTACCTGGCTTGTGAAACATAAAAGGATCATCCCTAGGTTCCTGTTTAGGATTGGGGACTTCGAAGGTTTTCTCTTTTACTCCCATTAACCTCTTATGTTATCGTTTTCCTTAAGGTGAAATTATTTTAAAAAAATCACATACATCTAGGCAGTAGACCGAGAACACACTCCACCCGTAGATTAAATAAAGAGTTCAGTTAGAAAGGGAGCTAACAAGTTGCGAAAATTATTAATCAAAACTTCACAAAATTGGAAAAAGGCTAAACCTGTAGATATAACTTCATTGGTTTTAAATCGGTTGAGTGATTTGTGGTACAGTGGATATCGGCTCGGAAAGAGAAACCGGAGAGCCGAGTTCGAATTCCAGTTGAATCCATTGTATTCACTTACGCGCAAATACCCTTGGGAAAGGTATTAATCCGTCTCTTCCTTCCAGTTATGGGTTAAATAACAGGACAGATTGGGTTCTATAGCCTTGGTCGGCAACCAGTCTACCGCAGGAAAGCAATGACAACATACTGCGGGATAATCTTTTGCCCAGTCAGTCATGTCTCTTTCGAGACATGATCGCCCAATCGTGTATCACGTATGGCACTTAACTGACTGACTGAATATAATAGTTTGGAATAATGATTAAGACTTCTACTGGTCATAAAGTGGGGGATCAGTTTATTACTTCATAACAATAGAAAGCCGATCCCCCACTAATTACTAGATAATAATATATTACATTTCTTTCCCCTCTAGCTATGAGTCAAATAGCAGGACAGATTTGATTCTATAGCCTTGCCTGTCAACCAGTCTACCGCAGAAAGCAATGGCAAACTACTGCGGGATAATCTTCTGCCCAGTCAGACAGTATACGTGGATCATCGCTATGCTATATATATATATATATATATATATATATATATATATATATAGTCATCCGCGGACAGATCTGTTTCGCTGTATCACAGCTCATCAGTACGGCTAGACTCCGATCATATATATACTTCCTACTAACCCTATTCTTAGATTATTAACCTATGTTCAAGTTTGTATCATTTACGTTAATATACTTAATTTTTTATCTCAAATTCTGGTTATTGTTTATTTTGTGCCGGTTCACATTACCGGGATCCACAACAAAGATGAAGATTTAGAGAAAATGGAAACAAAAAGGAAACTTATACTTAACCTTACGTTGTGGTGCAATATGTATCGACAAGGAACGACAAATCGGTGGAGCCGAGTTCAAATTCTAGTTGAATTCCTTGCATTTCATTTACTCGCAAATACTCTTGGAAAAGGTATTAATTCGTCTCTTCCCTCCAGTTATGGGTGAAATAATGGGACAGATTGGGTTCTATAGCCTTGGTCGGCAACCAGTCTACCTTAGAAAGCAATAGCAACCTACTGCGGGATAATCTTCTGCCCAAGTCAGTCATGTCTCTTTCGAGACATGATCGCCCAAGCGTGTTTCACGTATGGCACTTAACTGACTGATACTTCACCTCAGGAAGAGACAGCTGACATTTCTAGAGCACATAATGAAAAAACGGCTTAGAAAATCTGATACTCACAGGACAAATTGAGCGGCTTAGAAGATGTGATACTCACAGGACAAATTGAGCAGCTTGGAATATGTGATACTCACAGGAGAAATTGAGCGGCTTAGAATATCTGATACTCACAGGACAAATTGAACGGCTTAGAAAATCTGATACTCACAGGACAAATTGAGCGGCTTAGAAGATCTGATATTCACAGGACAAATTGAGCGGCTTAGAAGATCTGATACTCACAGGATAAATTGAACGGCTTAGAAAATCTGATACTCGCAGGACAAATTGAGCGGCTTAGAAGATGTGATACACGCAGGACAAATTGAGCGGCTTAGAAGATTTGATACTCACAGGACAAATTGAGCGGCCTAGAAGATCTGATATTCACAGGACAAATTGAGCGGCTTAGAAGATCTGATACTCGCAGGACAAATTGAACGGCTTAGAAAATCTGATACTCACCAAACAAATTGAACGGCTTAGAAAATCTGATACTCACAGGACAAATTGAGCGGCTTAGAAAATCTGATACTAAATTGAGCAAGAAGGACGGAGAAAGAAAGCAAAACTATCCTAGTTGAGCTGAGTAAATGGGTGACTGGACACAGTTTAAGACACACAACAAAACGACCAAATTTATTAAGCGCTACGAAGACAGGAAACAGTGGGGAACCATGATCACTTATGTCCTGAAACGGGCACGACTCAAAGTAGAACGAGATCACGTTGTCTCCATTTGAACTTCAGAATCCATGAAACATTACTCGCATTTATTAATTTGATCCAACCTGTATTAGTTGGTCAGTTACACTGATTATGTGACAGCGAATTCCGTCATTACCCCAGAACCTTCCTCAATATCCTATTATAATTGTGCTTTAACTGTCTCCATTATTTCGCACAACTGGTACGTCTTACCAGTACCTCATAATGAACTATTCCGTTTTGATACCGTGAAGAAGAAACTACTTGGCTTCAGGGAGAAAAATGAATGGACTGGTGCCCTCTATGTATGAATTTACACGAACTACTGGGCTAGCAGATAGATCACACCCATTTACAGTTAGAAACCAATAAAATGTAACTGCATCTTCTACTCCAACAGCTTCTTTTCTCGCACTTTCCGCCCGTAGAATTCCCTTTTGTATGCTTGCGTCTCCGACAGCTACAATCACCCAAAAATTTAAATGGTCATTTCCTATCTCACTGACTCGCATCCTTTCTCTCATGCTCTTTTCTCCGTCCATTCCACTAACATCACACCAGTATTCTTATTTTTCTCTTAACCCACTTCCCTGACACCCCCTATAACTTGTCCATCTTTCTAATCACTTCCCTCCTATGTAACCCCGTGCGCACCATTAGCGTGGCGATGAGGCTGCTTTGCTTGGGGTGAAATTATCCCTAAAAAAAAGAAAGAAGGGAAGACAAAAAAGCTTTGCCAGAAAAATGAAAAATAAATAGATAAATAATGAACAGTCTGATATATATATAAAATATATAATATATATATATATAATATATATATATATATAAAATATATATATATATATATATATATATATATATATATATATATATATATATATATATATATATATATATATATATATATATATATATATATATATATATATATATATATATATATATATATATATATATATATATATATATATATATATATATATATATATATATATATATATATATATATATATATATATATATATATATATATATATATATATATATATATATATATATATATATATATATATATATATATATATATATATATATATATATATATATATATATATACATATATAATATATATATATATATATATATATATATATATATATATATATATATATATATATATATATATATATATATATATATATATATATATATATATATATATATATATATATATATATATATATATATATATATATATATATATATATATATATATATATATATATATATATATATATATATATATAATATATATATATAATATATATATATAATATATATATATATATATCAGACTGTTCATAATTTATAGAGGAAAATTTGAAAAAAAACAGTTGCTTCTTCTGCGATTTATGCGTATATCTTTTATCAATGAATTGAATTCTTTCGGTGACTGGCGTGTGTATACACACCGCTTATATATAATACCCTAAAATTTTCCTCTCTGATTCCATGCGCTTATAGCTTAGGGGTTAGCAACTCCGACTAACACCAAATCGGTCGAGTTTCAATCCTGGCCATAGGCAAGTAGATGTCTATCCAGACTGATGAGCTGTGATAAAGCGGAAACGGCTTGTATGTGGATAACGAATATGTATATAGATACATGGAAATTTTCACAGGTTAAAATTAATAATTTACTTGTTTCTTTTATTTTTTTCCTTACAAAAACTCTTTTTCGTCAATTTTTTTTAAACCCTTCCTAGTAATACAATGACGACTGTGACAACTTTTGGTCATTTGCTTTTTTGGTCATGAAAGCGCAAACATCCGGTCCATCGCTTTTGCTCGGTATCACCGCACTATCACTGGTAACTATTCTTCTTTTCAATTACCACGTTTTTTTCTATTTCAACTTCCAGGTCTTTTTACTTTGATAGTTTTTTAAATTCTATGTTACAATCCACTGGACAAGCCATATTAATTATTAGGCTAGTTTTTTTTTCTTTTTGGTTTTTGCCAATAATGTCCGGCCTATTTGCTGTCTGTGTATATGGTGTAATACCATGGAATGGTGACATTATCTATTTCTGTAACCGGTGTTGGGTGATTTTCATACCAGCGTTTGTTTGCGTATTTTCCAAAGTGTTTGCATATTGTCCAGTGTAAATATTGCCTCACTCAATCGTGACGATTTTTATATTCATTTGGGGCAAGTACAGAACATCGGGAGATTAGATGGTCTATTGTTTTTGGTGTTTATCACAGAACCTGCATTATTATTATTATTATTATTATTATTTCAAAGGCGGATGCCTGGGTGGGTGTTGTTATTATTTCCATATGTAAAGCCATATGTCTTAAGAGAAGTAAGGAAATGTTACAGCAGAAGACGGGGGTTTCATAACGACCCGGACTGTTGAAAAAGGTGGTTAGAGTCGGTGAAGAGTGTGGAGGGTGTGATCGGGTGACTTGAGAGGGGAAAGTGACTGAGATACTCAACAAAAAATACGTTACGAGATTTTTAACGTCTTCAAAATTACTTATGATTATGCGTGCGTGTTTGCATGGAGGGGATACATGGATGTGCATGGTGTGTCTGGGTAATAAGCATTCATTATTATTAAAGTATTTTTTATAAATATATATTAGACATATGTGCTTAAACGAGTACTCGAGTTTATATATATATACATATATATATATATATACGTGTCTGTATGTGTGTACGTGTGTGTGTAAATGGTAATCACTACATATATATACACATTTGTCTTATAACGTATTTTCATTTGTAGCTAAAATAAACCGTAAAGAAAATTATTTTGTAGAATATTCTAGTTAAACTTCTTACTAACTTTCTATAATCGTAAATTATCCAATACTTGTTGCCCTTGTCCATCCCAGTATTTGTTCGCACGACCGTTACGTCCTGCCAATATCTAATTAATTAATGGACTATTCTGTTTTGATGGTTTGGAAAGCGGAGAAAAGACAAAAGGAAGCAAAAAAAGGAAGCAAAACGGAATGGTTTAACGGCTGCTTTCGTTAAATGGAAAAAATCATTTAAATTTTTTTCATTTGTTGTTGTTTTGTTTTTAGGGCATATCAAGCTCGGTGGGTCATTTAAATTTTTATTTATTTATTGCGTTTAAACCTTTTTCTTTCAACAATTTATTGTTGCTTTTATAAGTTTTGTGTCTAGTAATATTTTTTCTTTTCGAGTATCAAGATTCATTGAGATTTGTTTCTAAGGGCAGGGTCCCCAATTGCTACCCTGTTATTTAACCCATAACTGGAGGTAAGGGACAGATTAACACCTTTCCCAAGGGTTAAGTGAATACTGGGTATTTAACTGGAATTCGAACTCGGCTCACCGATTTCTATTTCCGAGCCGATATCCACTGACTCACAACGCACATCCGTCACTATACGCTTACATCACCTGGTATTCCCAAGCGGTCACCCATCTAAGTGCTGACCAGCTAAGTTGCTTAACTTCGGTGATTGAAAGAGAATGTTGTATCACTCACATTTATGATTGTCACTAGCGGAACCCGTGGAATTTCCACGGAAGAATAATTTTACTTTGTCACACTACAAATAATAGTAACGTCTTCAAACATAAATGTATTGGATAATAAAATAACGATTAACACAGAGTGTAATTTTATTAAAATATCTATAAAAGTAATGTCCATAGACGCTACTTTACTGCAATCTTATATTACATTAAGCGTATGCACAAAATAATTTACGCTATTTTGTGAGAGATTTTGAAAGAGACTTTTTTTAATTACTGAAAAGTCATGGCTCCTGTGTCCATTGTAAACAGAAAAGACCAACTGAATAATGGCCAAGGGTGTAGAGGCCAGAAATTTCATTATTAGGTCGTGGGATACGAAAACAAACCTACCTATTTTTACTATACTGTACAGTAACACACATCTACACACACACACACAATTACTGCTACAACCACCAGCTTAAGCTGCTACTGCTATGGTAATGCTATAGGCTCTCTCCTCCTACTCTCTCACTCTTTACTACCCTTCCGTTTGGCAAAGGTGAGAGAAAGGCTGAGGAGAGTAGCGTTTATAAAATATAAAATGATAGAGGGGAAGGAAAAGCTCGTGTAGAGATCAAGTGTGTTATCTTTCTTCAGTGGTGTAACGGACGGAGGAACTAAGTAAACCAGTAACTAACTAAAGGAGGTGCGTTGTGGAGCATTGGATATCGGCTCGGAACGAGAAATCGGGGAGCCGAGTTCGAATTCCAGCCGAATTCATTGCATTCACTTACGCGCAAATACACTTGGGAAACGTATTAATTCGTCTATTCCTTCCAGTTATGGGTTAAATAACAGGACAGATTGGGTTCTATAGCCTTGGTTGGCAACTAGTCTACCGCAGAAAGCAATGGCAACATACTACGGGATAATCTTCTGCCCAGTCAGTCATGTCTCTTTCAAGACATGATCGCCCAAGCGTGTATCACGTATGGCACTTAAATGCAACTAACTAAGGAATGAACAAGCGGAATTATTATAAGATTAAAATAATTTGTTACTGTTGTTGAACTCAAATTATTAACGATCCGATCCTGTAAATTTTAAGGGATATTTTATTGTTGTAGAACTCGCCATGAGCTTGTTCCAACATTAAATTAAGAATTAAGATTCATCAAAAATTAAGGTAGGAAATTTTCACGTATCTTTCTGGCGCAAGGACTAGCAGTATAGCCCGGCGTTGCTCGGGTGTAATGAAAGATTTAAAACTAATCCATGGTCCTGGAGCTCAGACTCTTTGGACGTTGGCACGAAAAACGAAGGTTGTTAAGACTAAGAACTACAATTATAACTACTCAGAGCAAACCCCGTTGCAAAAACCAAAATAAAATACCCGATAGGATATCGGGGTATCGATTTCCAATATCGGAGTCACATAAGTCATCCAAGGATAAACTAACCTAAGTAAGTCTATGAAAACTTATCGTACCCATCGGGAGTAAAATTGGAGAAAATGAGCCATATTGATGGCTGAATATCGGTTTCGATCAGCTTCGATAGAATATCGGGGGTATCGATTTCAGATATTGGGGAAATTGAGTCGTCTGTGAAGATCTACTAATGTCTGAGACTAAAACCTATAATTTTACCAAGTTAGAGCAAATTTTGCTGCAAGAACAACGATAAAAGGGTTGAAATCCTGATCTTGATCAGACCTGATCGGATATCGGAGTATCGATTTGCGATATCGCAGAGCGGGGGGATCAGAAAAATTAAGTAGCCCATGACCTGACCAGAAGCTTAAAGAATATATGTGTGAAGTTTTCTGAGACTGGGATAAAAATTGTGGATTTGTATAAAGGACATACAGACAGACACACACACACACACAATCATCTTACCTTTTATATATATATATATATATAGATTTCTTGTGTCACACTCATGAAGAGATGGAAAATAGCGAGGCAGCATCGGCTCAGTTCATTCTCTTGACTACTAGTTATTAAACTTTACTACCAATTATGAAAGCTCTTCCTGTATGTTTACCTTTTCACAGTGCCTTATTACACAGGAGGGTGCTGGAGTATGGACAAAAAAAAATTTTGTCACATAATCTCCAGCTACGAAGGTCATTCAATAAATAAGGTATTTTTTTCGGTATAAGGACTTCTACGGGGTCATTCAATAAATAAGGTGAATTTTGCGACATAAGGACTTCTACGAGGGTCATTCAATAAATAAGGTGAATTTTGCGGTATAAGGACTTCTACGAGGGTCATTCAATAAATAAGGTGAATTTTTCGGTATAAGGACTTCTACTAGGGTCATTCAATAAATAAGATGAATTTTTCGGTATAAGGACATCTACGTGGGTCATTCAATAAATAAGGTGAATTTTTCGGTATAAGGACATTTACGAATGTCATTCAATATATAAGGTGATTTTTTTCGGTATAAGGACTTCTACGAGGGTCATTTAATAAATAAGGTAAATTTTTCGGTATAAGGACATCTACTAGGGTCATTCAATAAATAAGATGAATTTTTCGATATAAGGACATCTACGTGGGTCATTCAATAAATAAGATAAATTATTCAGTATAAGGACTTCTAATGCAGATAGAAACATTTTTTTTTAATTTTATTCCTTTTCTTACTTTTTCGAAGGGGTTTAATTTTTTTGTTTTTTTTTTGTTTTGCAGATTGAAAAAAAAACTTCAAGAGTTTTGGAAAGTAACAAAAATGGCCGACCAAGCAGCATGCTTCAGGATTGAACAGAGGTCAGTTATCAAGTTTTTGGTTGCTGAAAGGTGAAAACCAGTTGAAATCATAGGAGAATGTCAGCTGTGTATGGTGCCACATGTTTCAGCCAAAAAATGTCTACAATGGGCTAAATTGTTTAAAGAAGTTTGAAAGTGACGATGAAGTCAAAAGTGCTGTGAGCGATTGGCTGAGACATCAGTCCAAAGGTTTTTACGCTGAGAGAATACGTAGAAGTCCTTATACCGAAAACATTTACCATATTTATTGAATGACCTTCGTAGAAGTCCTTATAACAAAAATTCACCATATTTATTGAATGACCCCCGTAGAAGTCCTTATAGCGAAAAATTCACCTTATTTATTGAATGACCCTCGTAGAAGTCCTTATACCGAAAAATTCACCTTATTTATTGAATGACCCCCGTAGAAGTCCTTATAGCGAAAAATTCACCTTATTTATTGAATGACCCTCGTAGAAGTCCTTATACCGAAAAATTCACCTTATTTATTGAATGACCCTCGTAGAAGTCCTTATACCGAAAAATTCACCTTATTTATTGAATGACCCCCGTAGAAGTCCTTATAGCGAAAAATTCACCATATTTATTGAATGACCCTCGTAGAAATCCTTATACCGAAAAATTCACCTTATTTATTGAATGACCCTCGTAGAAGTCCTTATACCGAAAAATTCACCTTATTTATTGAATGACCCCGTAGAAGTCCTTATAGCGAAAAATTCACCTTATTTATTGAATGACACTCGTAGAAGTCCTGATATCGAAAAAGTCACCGTATTTATTGAATGACCGTCGTAGAATTCCTTATACCGAAAAATTCACCTTATTTATTGAATGACCCTCGTAGAATTCCTTATACCGAAAAATTCACCTTATTTATTGAATGACCGTCGTAGAAGTCCTTATACCGAAAAATTCACCTTATTTATTGAATGAACCTCGTAGAAGTCCATATATCGAATAATTCACCTTATTTATTGAATGACCCTCGTAGAAGTCCTTATACCGAAAAATTCACCGTATTTATCGAATGACCTTCGTATTATTGGTGGTATAAATATAATTAGACAAAAACATGACAATGTTTTTTAATCTGGCGGGTTTGGTCCTCTATGATTTCGTTCGACTAAAGTGATGGCCAATGACGCTTTCAAAATCTAACCAGACTACTGAGATACAGGAAGATCTCTTTAGAAACAAAGAAAAGACTGCTAGATTGATATTCTATGTGATATCTGCACCCCTATATGGCGGCGAATGTTGGACAATCACTTCAAAGACGAATGAGAGGCTCGAAGCAACGGGAATTGATGGACCAGGCATGTAAGCAGCGACAAGGGGTTGGAGAGAATACTCAGTCAGTCAGTTAAGTGTCATACGTGAAACACGCTTGGGCGATCATGTCTCGAAAGAGATATGACAGACTGGGCAGAAGATATTCGATCCTTCTCTTTAACTCTCGCTGAAGGAAGACGAGACGGATTGTATTAGTTAGTAGTAAATAATACGGGATCAGTTTATGACTTCATGACAATAGAAAACTGATCTCCCACTTTTTGCCCAGTAGAAGCTTTACTTATGTTTCCAACTATTATCTTCATTCAGTCAGTTAAGTGCCAAACGTGATACACGCTTTGGGCGATCATGTCTCGAAAGAGACATAACTGACTGGGCAGAAGATTTTCTATCCTGCTCTTTAACCTATAACCGAAGGGAGAAGAGACGGATTGTAATAAGTAGTAATTAGTGAGGGATCAGTTTATTACTTAATAACAATAGAAAACTAATCCCCCACTTTTTGCCCCGTAAAAGCTTTACTTATGTTTCAAACTATTATCTTCAGTCAGTCAGTTAAGTGCTATACGTGATACACGCTTGAGCGATCGTGTCTTTTTCGAAACATGACTGACTGGAGTTGCCATTACTTTCTGCGAAATTCAATACTAATCCCATATTTTTGTTTTGTCGGAATCCTTAGGGATTGTCAATATTTTTTTTTTTTTACTACGGAACCGCTTTTCCAAATATCTGCTCAGAATAGTAAAATAAAAAATCTATTGAAATTACGACATTTTTAATTTAGATAAACTTTTGATTGATTTTGTAAATATTATATACCAAGGATATCATATTTGAAAAGAAATTTGATAAATAATTGATTTTTTGAGAATCGTTTTCAATTCATTCTTTGATGATTATGATGATTTATAAAATCTCAAATATCTTTTAATTTTTTCCACTTACTTGGGTTGTTTGGTTATGAATTTATTAAGTAAAAAATATATTTACAAAGCGAACATTGAAGAGCTTAATACAAATCTCGTACCATTAAGTTTTTACAAATAATTTTACAATTTATTCTTTTTACTTAAAATGTCCACCTTTTTTGAGTATGGAATTGCGTAAGAGCTACATCGTTAAAAGGTCACGTGTTTCCAGGGTTGCAGCTTTTACAGAAAAAAAACCCCTTATAAAAACTTTTTCGTAAAAACGTGTGCTGTGATGCAGTAGATATCGACTAATCCAACAAATCAGGGAAGAATTCCAGTTGAATTCCTTGCATGTACTTACGCACTTAGTTGTGGGAAAGGTATTAATCCATCTCTTCCCTTCGTTTATGGGTTAAATAATAGGACAGATTGGGTTCTATAGCCTTGGCTCGCAACCAGTCTACCGCAGAAAGCAATGGCAACCTATTCCGAGATAATCTACTGCGTAGTCATTAATTTCTCTTTCGAGACATGATCGCCCAATGCGTTTATCACGTATGGCACGTAACTTATATATATATATATATATATATATATATATATATATATAGTATATCGAGGCAGCAAGTAATTTTCTAAACATATGCTGTTAAATATAAGAGACAATGAATGTCTATTATGTTTAATCATGAGCCGGCCTAAACGTCGTATTTTTGCTGTAATTTCAGTTGAAAATAAAGACAAAAATTCTCCAACATTTGGATAATTATTTATTGGTTTTCCTCTAAGCTTTCGGCTCACATGAGCCATCTTCAGAGAGGTTGTTTAAACTGAAATATTATAAAATCCACCATCACCGACGATTTTATTTTGTGTTGATATAAAACTCCGCTTGGCAACGGCAATAGTTACCAAAAATAATAAACGCAGTTCTTAAATTTGCGATGCGGTTTTATGACATCACACCGCGGGAAGCACGAAATGACAACAAAACCATGTACTACATTGGTTTTTTGTAGAGAATTTAGTTTAGTGCTTGTTGAGTTATTATAGACTATGAGGTCAATTTTTTTAAACTTTTTATAATATATAATGAGTTTAATTTGATTATTACTTTCCACTGGTTTAACATTTCTACGCATTATGTTTTTGAGAGTTTTTCAACTTGTTTATAATTATTATGTATTTGGTTGCAATAGTATAAGTTTAATAGTGTTATGTTTATTTTGATGTAAACCATTATTATTAATATTATCATTATTGTT
The DNA here is from genome assembly GCA_037127315.1 of Ascarosepion bandense. Taxonomy (NCBI): domain Eukaryota; kingdom Metazoa; phylum Mollusca; class Cephalopoda; order Sepiida; family Sepiidae; genus Ascarosepion; species Ascarosepion bandense. Next base: position 1,047,281 of record JBBBDQ010001740.1, on the reverse strand, counting down.
AGAGCTATTGTTAATTTTGTTGAGATACATTTTAATTTGTTGATCAATAACGGAGTTAGGAAATCCATTAAATCAAATTAAACTCATTATATATTATAAAAGTTTAAAACAATTGACCTCATAGTCTATAATAACCCAATAGCACTAAACTAAATTATAAATTATATATATATATATATATATGGTTATGTCAATTTTTCATTGCTACATAGAAATTTCTATGTTTCGAGATTAATTCTCATCATCAGGCAATGTTGGTGTGGTTGTGCAGACGATTTACATTTAAATGACAAATACTTTCGGTTTACTGTGAATGTATGTGTTTTTGTTTTTTTTGTGTGGCTAATCAGAATGGAGATTCACTTTGGGGTTTGACCCCGAAGAATTTCTATAAAATAAAATAAATTTTCAGTATTCAGAAATGTTGAATGAACATTTCGACATAAAATCCCTAAGAGTGATTCTACATCCCCTCAGCAACGGCCCATTCTTTCAAAATGGAAATAAAAATAAGAATAAAAGAGAGAGAGAGAGAGAGAGAGAGAGAGAGAGAGAGAGAGAAGTAAAAAGAAATAAAAAATAAGATAAAAATGGCGGTTATGATTTAAGAAAATTTTCGTCAGAAAAAAATTACAGAAACAATTCATGTCTAATTTTAGATTTTAACTTTTAGATAGAGTTATATGTGAAGAAATGGAAAGGGGTTAGGAGTGGTGATAAATTGAAATTAGGGTTAAACAAAACAGAAAACGGGGTGGAAGGTAAGAAAAATAAATAAAGAAAAAAATAATAAAGAAAAAGAAAGGGAAGAATAGAAAGGTAAAAAGAGAGAAGAGAAAAGAAAAAAGAAAAATTTATATATATATATATATATATATATATATGTATTGTAAAAATACATGTATATATTCACACCCTATTGTTAAAATAGTAGAGCAGTCCGCATATATCTTTCTTTCTTTCTTTATCTCGCGAAATGTCTTTATTTCTTTCTTTCTCTATTTGGTTCTCTCTTTCTTTCCTTCGCGCTTTTTTCTATTGGTCTCTTTTTTCTTTTCTTTTAATTTCTTTCTTTCTTTCCCTCATTCTCTCTTTTCCTCTATATTTCTTTCTTCTTTCTTTGTTTCTCTTTTTATTTTTTTATTTGCTCCCCTATTTTCTTTTTCTCTGTTCCTTTCTTTCTCTATCTCTCTCTCTCTCTCTATATATATATATATATATATGACTGTTCCCTATACACGCCTACATTTTTTAAGCTACGCCATTCATTCAAACTTTCTAGGCACACATATCTACAGGAAAGCCAGGTCAACACATATTTTTTGATTTTCAGTTCAGCAAATCTTCCATTTCGCACTTTTTGATCAATGGAACCGATTGTTTACATTTGCTCCGGAAAACATCTAAGATCTAAGATGGTTGCTAAATTACGTCGCAGAAACCAAATCACTTGTGAAACGCGACTAAAATATTTTTTATTATAAAAAGTATGAGATTTTATATTTAATTTTTATTTCGACGTTAGAAAAATTCATTTGGTCAACAAGAAAATGTGAATATTTTTCCCCGTTATTCTGAAAAAAAAAATATTTAAAAAGAAAGTGTTTTTTCAAACAAAAACAAAATATATAAAATGAGAGCCAATGGTAAATTTAATTACTTAATTCTGTTATTTTCAGACTTAATATTTCATACATCAGAAAATAATATTTTAAAAAAATAAAGCTTTTTTTTTCGTTAAATATTTCATGCAGGAAATCAATTGTGTGTAATTCGTGTGGCATTAATGTAATTTGTTTCTCTAAAATTAAATGCCTACATTTTTAAATATTCTTCGAAAATTTCTTAACTGAGAGCGTAATAGTTTTTATATTTCTAATTTCAATAAAACAAAATAAATATTTTTGTGTTGCACGGGCACGTCGGGCTATGATGCTAGTATATATATATATATATATATATATATATATATATATATATACTAGCAGTATAGCCCGTATATAGCAATATATATATATATATATACTAGCAGTATAGCCCGGCATTGCTCGGGTGTAATGAAAGCTTTAAAACTAATCCATGGTCCTGGAGCTCAGACTCAGCCTAAAGAATATTTGTGTGAAGTTTGGTGAGAATCGGATAAAAATTGTGGATTTGTATAAAGGGTATACAGACAGATAAACAGACACACACACAAACTTCTAGTCTTTTATATATATATATATATATATATATATATATATATATATATATATATTATAGATTTTTCTGCACTATTGTAAGAACTGCAGCCTTGAAACTTCTGAATATTGTTTCTTACGTATTTGTCTATGAGTGTATCAAATTTGATTAAAATCGGACCACTCCTTCTAGAACTCGATTTTTTTTATTATCGTTTTTTGATATCTGTGGAAGGTACCTTAACACAAAACCTAGCTAAGAACACTCGCAGATGCTTATAGTACAACTGTGTAAATTTTCAAGAAAATCGGTTCAGCCGTTTCAGAGTCTATAGGTAACAGACACACACACAGACACACACACTCACACAAACAGAGACAAAGTTCCATTTATAAATAAGTTTAGATATTATATCAAATATAACTCAGAATTCTACATACGTTGTATAGCTATTTCAGCGAGAAAAATCTCGCTTCTTCAGCAACGATCAAAAACAAAATTTTTATTTCAAATATTGTACAAAATTTTACACATCAGAAAGAGGCCAAAACATTACCCATACACGGGAAGCTTACATAAAAAAATAGGGACCAAAGAAAGATATTTTTTTAAAATTTTTTGTCCAGACATAGATACAAAAGGGGTAGAAAAAGAGATTCAAGACTCAATATTAGAAAAAGACATTTATATTACATCTGTATTAAAGAATCATAAAAATCAAAAAATTAAAATTTAATCTTGTCACGGGAATATATTTTGTTGGGGGAAAAGAAAAGGAAAAGAAAAATGGGTTAGACAGGGGAAGAGTTAAAGGAGGAATATGACATTATGATGGTAAAAGAAAGAGAAAGTTATATAAAAGAAATAGATGATACTATTTACAACGAGCCTTCTACCTGGATCATTTTAATATTAATAAATTCAATATTAATAGGATTTGGTTTTTGGGATTGTACATACATGCTTTTCAAGTTTTGGATTTAATATATATATATATATATATATATATATATATATTAGTCATCCACATACAAGCCTGTTTCACTCATCACTGTGATTAGACACATCCACTTGCTTCTGGCTGGGATCAAAACTCGACCGATTTGGTGTCAGTCGGAGTCGCTACCATCTAATCCGTAGGTGCATGGAATCAAAGAAGGGAAATTTTAACATGTTGTATATATGCAATGTTTATATATATATATATATATATATATATATAATTTATTTGTTCAAAACTTTTTTGTGCAGATACGCTGTATTTTTTTTTTCCTTTTTTCATAATTAAGTTGTATATATATTTCTATCCACAGGCCTGATGAATCGAGATATATCTTTAGGAAATATTTATCAATTATTCAGGCTGGTAACTATACATAAGTATTTTGTTTAATTATAAAAACATAGTACCTGCGCAATTACCAGTATCCATTTAAAATAATATTTAAATAAATAAATTAAAAATATGTCGAAATATTTTATTAAACACACACATATGTGTGTGTATTTGTGTCTGTGTGTGAGTGTGTGTGTGTGTGTGTGTGTATATATATATATATATATATATATATATATATGCCTGTTTCTGTGAGTGAGATATAAACAGAAATATATCGAGAGAGGGAAAGAACGAGTAAGAGAGAGAAAGAATTCATAACATTAAATTCGAATATTTTTACGTGTTAATCCCTTGATAGGAACAAATGATTTAACCTTCTTTCTCTTCGTTATTAGGATTAGGAAGAATCATCCACCAGCATCCCAACCCCGTCAACCCTCATTCACCACTATTATTTTTATTATTATTGTTGTTGTTGTTGCTGTTTCTGCGGCTATTTAAGCTTATTTTAGTTTATTTAAACCTTTGAGAATCATTAGCTTCCCGACGGAGGCCCCGTTTCCGTTTTTGGCACTGAAAGCTCCGTTTCATCTTGGTTTCTTTTAGGCCAAACTTAAAACCAGCCGTCAGTCAGTCAGATAATTACCGTACATGATGCGCACCTAGGCGATCATGTCTTTCTTGAGAGATACCTTACTAGGCAGAAGATTTTCTCGCAGTAGGTTGCCATTATTGTTTGTGGTATACTGGCTGCCAACCATGGCTTTAGAACCCAATCTGTTCTACTATTCAATCCATAGCTTGAGAGAGAAAAGATAGATTTGTTCTATTCCCAAGTGTATAAGCTTTTACTAATAATTGGTTGACTGGTTGCTAACCAAGGTTATAGAACCCAATTTATAGAGCTATTGGACTCAGATCTAGAGGCAGAAGCGATCTATTCATAACTCTCCCAAGGGTATTTGTGCGTAAGTAAATGCAAAGAATACGACCGGAATTCGAACTTGGCTCTCTAATTTCTCATTCCAAGTCGACATCTTACTTCAACACAGATCAGTCAGTTAAGACAACCAAGGTTATAGAACCCAATCTGTCCTGCTATTTAACCCATAGCTGAAAGAAGAAGAGATGGAGTAATATTATTCTCAAGAGTATTTGTGCGAAAGTGAATGAAAAGAATTCAACTAGAATTCGAACTAAGCATTACCGAATTGCCATTCCGAGCTGGTATCTATAACACCGGCACTAATTAATCTTAGTTTTATTAATGTTATTAATATTACTCGATACATGATACACACTTGGCCGATCATGTCTCAAAAGAGACATGACTGACTGGACAGAAGATTTTCTATCCTGCTCTTTAAACTATAGTTAAGGGAGAAGAGACGGTGTGTAAAAATTAGTAATTAGTGGGGGATCAGTTTATTACTTAATAATAATGGAAAACTGACTCCCCACTTTTTGCCCAGCAGAAGTTTTACTTATGTTCCCAACTATTATCTTCATTCAGTCAGTTAATTGCCAGACGTGATACTCGCTTTGGGCGATCATGTCCCAAAAGAGACATGACTGACTGGGCAGAAAATTTTCTATCCTGCTCTTTAAACTATAGCTGAAGGGAGAAGAGACGGATTGTAATAATAAGTAGTAATTAGTGGGGGATCAGTTTATTACTTAATAACAATATAAATCTGACCCCCCACTTTTGCCCAGTAGAAACTTTAATTATGTTTCCAAATATTATCTTCATTCAGTCAGTTGAGTGCCACTCGTGATACACACTTCGGGTGATCATGTCTCGAAAGAGACATGACTGACTGGGCAGAAGATTTTCTATCCTGCTCTTTAAACAATAGCTGAAGAGAGAAGAGACGGATTGTATTAATAAGTAGTAATTAGTGGGGGATCAGTTTATTACTTAATAACAATATGAATCTGACCCCCCACTTTTGTCCAGTAGAAAATTTAATTATGTTTCCAAATATTATCTTAATTCAGTCAGTACGTGATACTAGCTTGGGTAATAATGTCTCGAAAAAGACATGACTGACTGGAGAGAAGATTTTCTATACTGCTCTTTAAACAATAGCTGGAGGGAGAAGAGACGGATTGTATTAATAAGTAGTGGGGGATCAGTTTATTAAATAATGACAATATAAAACTGATCCCCCACTTTTTAAAAGCTTTACTGTTGTTATCCATCTATTATCTATTATCTCGTAGTCGGTTGCCATTAATTTCTGTGAGAGCCTGTTTGCCAGCCAGGGCTATAGAACCCAATCTGTCCCGTTTTTTAAGAGGGAAGAGACAGATTAATACCTTTCCCAAGGGTATTTGCGAGTGAATAAAATTTGTTCAACTGGAATTCGAACAAGGCTCCCCGATTTCCGAGCTCATATCCACTGCACCTCAACGTGCATCATTGACCGAACAACCTGTGCTTAATCTTTATTTGATCTCAATGTAACTGTGTGGTGTGTGTTCATTTAGATTACCTAAAGACCACTGGTGAAATTCGAGTTTGCCTTGACAGATTTGACGCGCACGGATCTTGTTTCACACCATCTGTTTTACTTTGTAAACGTCATGTTCTCTCTTGCTTGTTGGTTCATTCCAGAAAAAGAACGTAGCCCCACGTTGTGCGCAAATTACATGACACTGGTTCCAGCAACGTTTAATATACTTTACTGAAAACCACCCCTACCCTCCCATCAGCTATAAAACCTGTTTAAGTATATTAAAAAAAAGCACTAAAAATTAACAAACAAAAAAACAAAAACAAAAATAATATCAAATTCAGCAGCTCTAAAACCTGTTGAAGTATATTAAATAAAGTATATTGAAGTATATTTAAAAAAATATTAGAATCAACAGCTATAAACCCCGTTGAAGTATATTAAAAATGTTTATTAAAGTATATCGAAATATATTGAAGTATATTAAAGTATATTAGAAAAATAAAACAAATCTTTATTAAATTCAGCAGCTTGTTGAAGTATATTAAAAACACTTTTTTTACCATAATTTTACTAAGTTAGAGCAAATTCTGCTGCAAAAACCATGATAAAAAGGGCTGAAATCCTGATCTTGATCAGACCTGATCGGATATCGGGGCATCGATTTCTGATATCAGGGGAAAATTAAAAAAAAAATAAGTAGTTCATTACAAGACCGGAGGCCTAAAGGTTATATATGTGAAAGTTGGTGAGAATCGGATAAAAAATATGAATTTATATCATGAACATACAGACAGACAGACAGACAGACACACACACACACCTTACCTGATATATATATATATATATATATATATATATATATATATATATATATTTTAATCATTTCACCCCGAGCCAGGCGGAAACGCCACTGATGTGCAGGGGGCTACATAAATGTAAAAATATTAATTAGAAGAGAGTGAGGAGTACAAACTAGTTAGAAAGGAACAATAGAAAGCTGAGAAAGCAGGTGCGATGACAGATACATAGGTGGAGAGAAAGGGAAGGTTATTTCTTTCCAATCTCACTCCCCCCAGGAGCCCCCTATCTATAGGACCTAAAGAAAAAAATATATATATATAATCATAATCATTCCGGACGTGGCATTAGTAAATACTACATACTTTAAATCACTAGATCTATGGATCAGTCATAACAAATTTAGTGTGGATCCAAAGGAAATTGAACGTAGAATAGGCTGCGATAAGGGATAAGTTCGTCCAAAAGAACAAGATTAAAAAAAGCAGAAATCATTTTAATTTTAAAAAAAACTGATAGGATCTAGAAACTAGTATGGAAATCGTGAATGGTCGTAGAAATAATTCAAGAATATCTGATCAATCTTGTATATACAACTTTGTATAGGGATGTGAAGTGTTGGTCACTGGCCAATTCAGCATTCCATACCATATCCTAACGAATTGAAAGAGACATGACTGACTAGACAGAAGATTATCCCGCTGTCGGTTGCCATTGCTTTCTGCAGTAGATTGGTTGCCAGTCAAGGCTATAGAACCCGATATATTCTATTATTTAACCCATAACTGGAGGGAAGAGACGAATTAATAGCTTTCCCAAGGGTATTTTTGAGTAAATGAATGCAAGGAATTCAACTAGAATTTGAACTCGGCTCCACCGATTTGTCGTTCCTGATCGATATATACTGCACCACAACGTGAGGTTAAGTATAAGTTTCCTTTTTGTTTCCATTTTCTGTAAATCTTCATCTTTGTTGCGAATCCCGGGAATGGGAAGCGCACAAAAAGAATTCAAGTGGGATTCGAACTCGGCTCCCCGATTTCTCGTTAGTTTCCACAACAAGAAATGAGGCCGCCAGATTCTGTTATGAATTTTCAATCATTTTTTTATTCTCAATCCTTTTTTTAAATTTTTTCTAATATTAACTCAATGATTTGATGGTGAATGAGAATTAAAAAAGAATAACCTATTTATAAGATGTTCTATTTTTATTTTTTATCTCCATTGGTAGGAGAGGATTTATTTCCGGTTCATATTTTATCCTAAAATGGCGACTATGGAGCATGCGCCGTAAGTATGGCAACAATTGCGGAGATTCATATAAGGTGGCACTGGAGTTTATTAATTCAAGCACTGATTATTTGACCAGCTGGAAACTGAGCTGGGTTACCTCTTCACATCTGCCATGTTTATTTGGATAAGGAAAGAGAACATATAAAGAAAAAAATACCGACACACACAAGTAGAACTAAAAGATCTGGAAGCAGTTTTTCTAGAAAGTAAACAGTTTTAAAAGAAATATTTAAACAAGTAAATTAATATTTTTTCCTTATCATTGGTCCGATTTTATTATTTCTATCCATACATATAAAATAAATAATTGTAATATAGCAGTTAAACCCTGTTTCACTCTGGTACTTTAAGGAATAATAAGAACTAGAGGAACCGTTGAATTTCCATGGAAGGATAATTATGATTTCCTGGAAAATTTTTACTTTGTCATACTACAAATGATAGTAAGGTCTTCAAGCATCAAGGTATTGGATAATAAAATAACGATAACACAGAGTGTAGCCTTATTAAAATATCTATAAAAGTAATGTCCATAGAAGCTTCTTTACTGTAATCATATATTACTAGCGGAACCTATAGAATTTCCAAGGAAGGATAATTTTACTTTGTCATACTACAAATGATAGTCACGTCTTCAAACAAAAAGGTATTGGATAATAAAATAACGATAACACAGAGTGTAATTTTATTAAAATATCTATAAAAGTAATGTCCATAGAAGCTTCTTTACTGTAATCTTATATTAAGCAGCGTACGCACAGACCATAACCAAAATACTGAACGCTATTTTGTGAGAGATTTTGAAAGAGAAAAGTTGTTTTTTTTTATGACTGAAAAATCATGACTCCTGTGTCCATCGTAAACAGAAAAGACCAACTGCGAAATGGCAAATAGTGTAGAGGCCAGAAATTTCGCTATTAGGTCGAAAGATACGACAACAAATCCACCTATTTTTACTATATTGTGCAGTACAAACACATATTTATTAAAACACACCGTTACTGCTACAACAACCAGCTTAAGCTGCTACTGATACGGTAATGCTATAGGCTCTCTCCTCCTACTTTACTACCCTTCCGTTTGGCAAGGTGAGTGAATGGTTGAGGAGAGTAAAAGGATAGAGGGGAAGGAAAAGCTCATTTAGAGAGTATGTTATCTTTCTTCATTGGCGTAAGGGACGGAGGAAGTAAGTAACTAACTCAGGAAAGAACAAGCAGAATTATTATATGATAAAAAACATATGGTGAATTTACACAGCAAATACTTACAAAACGTCCACCCTCGTCACGGTTATGGATATAGATAACAATGTAGAATATTTCTATTGGATTAGGGTGGGAGGGTGAGAGGCAATATATATATATATATATATAGATAGATAGATAATAATAACTGCATAGACTCTGTAAGTATGCCGGCCGTAAATTTATACTAAAATAAACCTCCGAAAAAACCATTAACAAACAGAACCTAAATCCGTTACAATCCGGTGTACTAAGACGTCGGATAAATGGGGAGAAAAAAAAAGAAACCCGCGGAACAAGAACAAAACATTCAATACTCCGCAGTAAAGAAAAAACCCCAAACGGAACCAAACACAAGAAAAAGTGCTCGATACAAAGTACGAAAGAAAAGATACAATAGTAGAGCAAAAACACACAGGTAGATAGATAGATAGATAGATAGATAGATAGATAGATAGATAGAT
>JBBBDQ010001740.1:1000000-1032500 GCA_037127315.1 Ascarosepion bandense | reverse complement strand
TCTATCTATCTATCTATCACAGTGTTCATATCTATCTATCTATCTATCACAGTGTTCATATCTATCTATCTATCTATCTATCTATCACAGTGTTCATATCTATCTATCTATCTATCTATCTCAGTGTTCATATCTATCTATCTATCTATCACAGTGTTCATATCTATCTATCTATCTATCTATCACAGTGTTCATATCTATCTATCTATCTATCTATCTATCACAGTGTTCATATCTATCTATCTATCTATCTATCTATCACAGTGTTCATATCTATCTATCTATCTATCTATCTATCTATCACAGTGTTCATATCTATCTATCTATCTATCTATCACAGTGTTTCTATCTATCTATCTATCTATCTATCTATCTATCACAGTGTTCATATCTATCTATCTATCTATCTATCTATCACAGTGTTCATTATCTATCTATCTATCTATCTATCACAGTGTTCATTATCTATCTATCTATCTATCTATCACAGTGTTCATATCTATCTATCTATCTATCACAGTGTTCATATCTATCTATCTATCTATCACAGTGTTCATATCTATCTATCTATCTATCACAGTGTTCATATCTATCTATCTATCTATCACAGTGTTCATATCTATCTATCTATCTATCTATCTATCTATCTATCACAGTGTTCATATCTATCTATCTATCTATCTATCTATCTATCTATCACAGTGTTCATATCTATCTATCTATCTATCTATCTATCACAGTGTTCATATCTATCTATCTATCTATCTATCTATCTATCACAGTGTTCATATCTATCTATCTATCTATCTATCTATCACAGTGTTCATATCTATCTATCTATCTATCTATCTATCATATCACAGTGTTCATATCTATCTATCTATCTATCTATCTATCTATCTATCCCGTAAACTGCATCCGGCAGCAAGGCCACTGATTAGTAGGTTGTAAGGAGCATGGAACAAACCTCTTAATTGCTATTGTTCCCATGTCCAACCTGACCCGGAGTGCTGGCATCTGTTAGGGTCCCATCTATGGGTAATTAACCCCCAAACCAAGTTCAAAATGCCATAAAAGTATTTACCAAAAAAACTTTTTTTCAATGAAAAATATTGCCAACAAAACGTTTTGAAGGAAAAATGTTACCAACAAAAACACGTGAAGCAAAAAAAAATTACATCTGACTTTCAACGAAACCAATTTACAAAGAAAGTATATTCTATTCATACAAATCTAGTGTAAAAATCTCGTCAGCATTAAATGACCCATTGAAGTGTTTATATGCCGTAAAACAAAATAAACCTAACCAAACTAAACTCTCTCTCTCTCTCATTCTCTCTCTCTCTCTATATATATATATGTGTGTGTCTCTGTGTGTGTGTGTGTGTGTGTGTGTGTGTGTGTAGAGTATAGAATTCTTGAAATTTGTCAAGGTAAATTGTACTCGAGTAAGACTCTAAAGAGAACTCAATGTTAAGATTATTGCTAAATTTAACAGAGTATTATAATCAGGAAACAAAATTTGAATATTTTTACAAATCCATTGGTAATATTGCATTTCTCGGCCCCAGCCGCTTTTAAAACCAAATTCATACAACAGTGGATGTCTCAAATTTGGCCAGATGATCCCACGTGACTTCGTCTGGACAAATTTGGGACGTGAAATACAGTATTATCAATGGATTTGTATCTAAATTTTGTTTCCTATATATATATATATATATATATATATATATATATATATTATCCTACGTCCATGGCACGACTCGGAGTTTAATAAAAATACTATACATATGTAGACCCACCTGATATGCATATTATTGAATTTACGTCAATATATATATATTCATTTGGATATATATATATATATATATATATATATATATATATATCCAAATGAATAAAGAACGAACAAAATATTTGCAACGACCAAAATGTTAATATAAACCAGCGCTCAATATAAAAATAGAACAGTGAATATTTACAAAATATTTATAAAAATAGAGCAATGAATGTTTATTATAAATTAATAAATTATTCTAAAGTATTATATATATATATATATATATATATATATATATATATATATATATTAGTCATCCACATACGAGCCTGTTTTGCTGTATCACAGCTCATCATTGTGGCTAGACGCAACCATTTGCTTTCATCCGAGATCGACGAGTCTGTGTCAGTCGGAGTCCCTACACATTAAACCATCGAATAAGACAGTGGAAATTTTTGCATTATATATATATATATATATATATATATATATATATATATATATGAAGAAATGGATTATATTAATTTTTTAATGGATACAATTTTTTTAGTAGATGCCCTGCTTATTTTACTATTAATGTTTATATATATATATATATAGATAGATATTTACGTCTCCTGATATGTGTTCAAAACAATGTTTGTACTATTTTTTAAACAGGACCTTCTACGTGACCCACAGATCAAGGTGGACGCCAACCCTACCCCCGCTGGAGGGCACATATTTTTTAATAAAATTTCTCTGATATTCATGCCGTAAATATAAATAAATGAATATACTGTTTGATGAAATAAATAATAGAGCATCTAGGCAAAAATGAGCATTAATTTAAAACAACGTTTAAACGAATAAATTAAAACTATGTCGGTTTTAATCTTTAAAAAAAAAATTGTCCTAATTTACGTTACTCGACGACGCAGATTCAATATTTATATTTCATGAATAGGGAGAAAAATGTTCAGAAGTTCGCTGTTTGTTCGAAAGGTAGGTCGAGCTGAATAGACGTAAAACTTAATGACGGTTTCCCGTCGAAGGCCTACGTTCGAATCCTGCCAGTTGACGCGTAATTTTTTTTCAAAATTTCTCGAATATTCATGCCGATGCAAATAAATATATTCCTGGATAATAAAAACATTATCTCATCAAATATGAATATCTATTTAAAAAATAACATTTAAACGAATAAGATATATATATATATATATATATATATATATATATATATATATATATATATAGTCCCGTCTAAAAGTATTTGAATGGTAAAGCTAATTTCTTTTTGTGGGTCACTGAAGACATTTGGCCTTAAGATCAAGATTTGAATATGATAAAATAGGTGAGAATTTCGGCTTTTATTTACTGGTACTTCCCTCTAGATATGGGTTAAATAACACGACCGATCGGGTTCTATAGTCTTGGTTGGCAACCAGTCTACCGCAGAAAATAATGTCAACATACTGCGGGATAATCTTCTGCTCAGTCAGTCATGTGTAATTTTCAGACATGATCGTCTAAGCTTGTATCACGTATGGCACTTATGTGACTGACTTAATTTGGTTGTGTTCAACAGCCTAGAACATACCACCCTTTGTATCAGATCATCCCATTTCTAGGCAAGAAATTTGAAGCAATATAGAGTGTTAAAATAAATAACATTTAATATTTGATTGCCTAAATGAATCAAATGTATGGTCCATCCTTCTTCTTCTTCTTCTTTTTCTATGTTCATTATTCCCTAAGGACGTAGGCGATCATGGCTTTCCACGTCTCTGTATCTCTGGTGGCTCTTAGCACGCTTTCTCCCATTACACCACGCAAACCTGTTTCTGTCATCCACCTGCTCAGGCCCTTCAAATATGTTATCCGCTGCTTTCCCTTGTCTCATTTTCCCTCTATCTGCTCTGTTAGTATCTTATTCTCAAAGCCTTCCTTCCTCATTGCATGTCCCAGGTACTTTGGTTGTATTTTCCCGCTGCTCAATATTAATTTCCTTTTCGATTCCATCCTTTCAAAACCTCACATGCTTGATCCACGATATCCGCAGCATCCTTCTGTAGAGCCATATTTTAGTTGCTTCAAGTTTTTCTTTCATGTTTGATGTATTGTCCAGTATTAACTGCCATATTAATGCTGCAGATCCACATTTGGGCTGCTCCAAGCCTGTCCTTCATCTTTGTTGATATTGTCTAACATTCATTGCCATATTGAAGAACTGACATCACATAGCAATCCAGTATTCTCTTCTTTGTTTCTCGCGAAATTTCCTGTCTCTTAATACTGCAGATCCACATTTGGGCTGCTCCAAGCCTTTCCTTCATCTTTGTTGATATTGTCTAACATTCATTGCCATATTGAAGAACTGACATCACATAGCAATCCAATATTCTCTTCTTTGTTTCTCGCGAAATTTCTTGTCTCTTAATACTGCAGATTCACATTTGGGCTGCTCCAAGCCTTTCCTTCATCTTTGTTGATATTGTCTAACATTCATTGCCATATTGAGGAACTGACATCACATAGCAATCCAATATTCTCTTCTTTGTTTCTCGCGAAATTTCCTGTCTCTTAATACTGCAGATCCATATTTGGGCTGCTCCAAGCCTTTCCTTCATCTTTGTTGATATTGTCTGACATTCATTGCCATATTGAAGAACTGACATCACATAGCAATCCAGTATTCTCTTCTTTGTTTCTCGCGAAATTTCCTGTCTCTTAATACTGCAGATCCATATTTGGGCTGCTCCAAGCCTTTCCTTCATCTTTGTTGATATTGTCTAACATTCATTGCCATATTGAAAAACTGACATCACATAGCAATCCAGTATTCTCTTCTTTGTTTCTCATGAAATTTCCTGTCTCTTAATACTGCAGATCCATATTTGGGCTGCTCCAAGCCTTTCCTTCATCTTTGTTGATATTGTCTAACATTCATTGCCATATTGAAGAACTGACATCACATAGCAATCCAGTATTCTCTTCTTTGTTTCTCGCGAAATTTCCTGTCTCTTAATACTGCAGATCCACATTTGGGCTGCTCCAAGCCTTTCCTTCATCTTTGTTGATATTGTCTAACATTCATTGCCATATTGAAGAACTGACATCACATAGCAATCCAGTACTCTCTTCTTTGTTTCTCGCGAAATTTCCTGTCTCTTAATACTGCAGATCCATATTTGGGCTGCTCCAAGCCTTTCCTTCATCTTTGTTGATATTGTCTAACATTCATTGCCATATTGAAGAACTGACATCACATAGCAATCCAGTATTCTCTTCTTTGTTTCTCGCGAAATTTCCTGTCTCTTAATACTGCAGATCCATATTTGGGCTGCTCCAAGCCTTTCCTTCATCTTTGTTGATATTGTCTAACATTTATTGCCATATTGAGGAACTGACATCACATAGCAATCCAATATTCTCTTCTTTGTTTCTCGTGAAATTTCCTGTCTCTTAATACTGCAGATCCATATTTGGGCTGCTCCAAGCCTTTCCTTCATCTTTGTTGATATTGTCTAACATTCATTGCCATATTGAAGAACTGACATCACATAGCAATCCAGTATTCTCTTCTTTGTTTCTCGCGAAATTTCCTGTCTCTTAATACTGCAGATCCATATTTGGGCTGCTCCAAGCCTTTCCTTCATCTTTGTTGATATTGTCTAACATTCATTGCCATATTGAGGAACTGACATCACATAGCAATCCAATATTCTCTTCTTTGTTTCTCGCGAAATTTCCTGTCTCTTAATACTGCAGATCCATATTTGGGCTGCTCCAAGCCTTTCCTTCATCTTTGTTGATATTGTCTAACATTTATTGCCATATTGAGGAACTGACATCACATAGCAATCCAATATTCTCTTCTTTGTTTCTCGCGAAATTTCCTGTCTCTTAATACTGCAGATCCACATTTGGGCTGCTCCAAGCCTTTCCTTCATCTTTGTTGATATTGTCTAACATTTATTGCCATATTGAGGAACTGACATCACATAGCAATCCAATATTCTCTTCTTTGTTTCTCGCGAAATTTCCTGTCTCTTAATACTGCAGATCCACATTTGGGCTGCTCCAAGCCTTTCCTTCATCTTTGTTGATATTGTCTAACATTTATTGCCATATTGAGGAACTGACATCACATAGCAATCCAATATTCTCTTCTTTGTTTCTCGCGAAATTTCCTGTCTCTTAATACTGCAGATCCACATTTGGGCTGCTCCAAGCCTTTCCTTCATCTTTGTTGATATTGTCTAACATTAACTGTCATATTGAAAAACTGACATCACATAGCAATCCAGTATTCTCTTCTTTGTTTCTCGCGAAATTTCCTGTCTCTTAATACTGCAGATTCACATTTGGGCTGCTCCAAGCCTTTCCTTCATCTTTGTTGATATTGTCTAACATTCATTGCCATATTGAAGAACTGACATCACATAGCAATCCAGTATTCTCTTCTTTGTTTCTCGCGAAATTTCCTGTCTCTTAATACTGCAGATCCACATTTGGGCTGCTCCAGTCCTTTCCTTCATCTTTGTTGATATTGTCCAGCATTCACTGCCATATTGAAAAACTGACATCACATAGCAATCCAGTATTCTCTTCTTTGTTTCTCGCGAAATTTCCTGTCTCTTAATACTGCAGATCCATATTTGGGCTGTTCCAAGCCTTTCCTTCATCTTTGTTGATATTGTCTAACATTCATTGCCATATTGAAGAACTGACATCACATAGCAATCCAGTATTCTCTTCTTTGTTTCTCATTGAAATTTCTTGTCTCTTAATACTGCAGATCCACATTTGGGCTGCTCCAAGCCTTTCCTTCATCTTTTTTGATATTGTCTAACATTCATTGCCATATTGAAAAACTGACATCACATAGCAATCCAGTATTCTCTTCTTTGTTTCTCGCGAAATTTCCTGTCTCTTAATACTGCAGATCCACATTTGGGCTGCTCCAAGCCTTTTCTTCATCTTTGTTGATATTGTCTAACATTAACTGTCATATTGAAAACCTGACATCACATAGCAATCCAGTATTCTCTTCTTTGTTTCTCGCGAAATTTCCTGTCTCTTAATACTGCAGATCCATATTTGGGCTGCTCCAAGCCTTTCCTTCATCTTTGTTGATATTGTCTAACATTTATTGCCATATTGAGGAACTGACATCACATAGCAATCCAGTATTCTCTTCTTTGTTTCTCGCGAAATTTCCTGTCTCTTAATACTGCAGATCCACATTTGGGCTGCTCCAAGCCTTTATTTCATCTTTGATGAGATTGTCCAGCATTCATTGCCATATTGAAAAACTGACATCACATAGCAATCCAGTATTCTCTTCTTTGTTCTAGTAAAAGTTTCCTGTCGCTTAATACTTTACTCAGCGTCTGAAAGGCGTCTTTCGCTCTGCTAATTCACCTTCAGAGCTCTATGTAACATCACCAAACTGTTGCATTTGTGATTCTTTTCAAGTCTGTAGTGCACCGACTTTTAATTTTTGTTTGTTTCAATAGGTTTCTTTTTTCAGTCTCCTCCCTAGGAGATGAAGTGCATGATCTATTACGTTAAGTTCCAGTGATTGTCTTGGCCAGACTAAATCTGACCTCTTTTTTTGTTGTTTTGTTGACAGTATCTTTTGGATTATTGTCCGCATTTGGGATTAACTTCCTTCGGATTAGTTTGGATGCGTTTCTCTGTAAATTGGTAGAAAAATGTTTCTGTAGATTTCTGAAATAATTTCATTGCTACCATCATGAGTTACCTCATCAACAAATATCAATGAGTCTATTCCAGAAACAGCCATTCAAGACTAAGCCAAGATAAAGCCTCCGACATGCCTTACGGAGGAGGTTGCATAAATTGGGTTATAAGCATATACTTTATATCGTCACACTTGCTTCACTCATCGTACTTTTACGCTCTTTCTCTTATCGTTTTCTTTCTTTCTTTTTTCCTTCTTTCTTTTTCTTCTTTCTTGTTTTCTTTTTCTTTTCTTTTTCATCCAATTATTGTTTCTTTCCTTACACCTATCACCGTCCTGTTTCGTTTCTTTCTTTTATACTCTTTCTTTCTTTATTTCCTTCATTCAGGTATCTTCATTGTTCGTTTGCATTATTCCGTTCCATCTGTCCCACCTTCTAATTGATTTCCTTCTTTTCTACCTGCTTTTCCTGCCTGGACGTTTTGTGCCATTTTCTTTCATCCATTCCTCCTGACCTTTTGCTGCCTTGGATTCCATTTCTATTGTCATGTCTTTAAGAATCCGACACTGCAACAAAAGCACATTTGTAATGTATATATTGGAGTAGATAGACTGAACTATCACCCGGTTCACACTCCACCCACGTCTATTGAACAGGTGAAGAGGCTCAATCCCTTGTTCCCTGTTTAGGATGTGGTTTCCGGCTTTCTCTTTTCCAATCTTTTCACTTTTTTCTTTTTGTTTTTTTTTTCTTTTTCAATTGGAGTATATAGACTAAACCATCGCCCGGTTCACACTCCACCCACGTCTATTGAACAGGTGAAGAAGCTCAATCATTTGTTCCCTGTTTAGGATGTGGTTTCCGGCTTTCTCTTTTCCAATCTTTTCACTTTTTTCTTTTTGTTTTTTTTTTCTTTTTCAATTGGAGTAGATAGACTGAACTATCGCCCGGTTCACACTCCACCCACGTCTATTGAACAGGTGAAGAGGCTCATCCCTTTTTCCCTGTTTAGGATATGGTTTCCGGCTTTCTCTTTTCCAATCTATTCACTCTTACGTAGCCCCCTGCACACCAGTGGCCTTACCGCCTTGCTCGGGGTGATATGTTAAAAAAAAGACCACTTTGACTTTGGTAGAGATTAATCTTTGTCTCTGCAGACCATTAAAAAATTTAGAACTCTTGTCACTGTTTGTATTTTCTTGGAAATTCGAAGTTGGCCTTCGGATTTTTACTACTGGTGTTTGGTTTGCATCTTGTGATATGTCCTCCATATTTCTTCTTCCAATGTTAGATTGTGAAACTTTCACCCATGAACTGTGGAGGTTGTTAGTGATGTAGTTGATTGTTGTTTTCGGATTTTTTCTTAGAGCTCTCGCAATATCGTTTCTGTCAAAAAATGCTGTTGATTTTCTCGACCAAACAATTGTATTTCTGTTGCTTAGTACACCAGTAAGTCTTTTTTTTCAGGATATTCCAAATTGTTGTGTTTGCTATGGTCAATGTTTGTCCAAGAGCTCTGATTGATTTTCCTTTTCTTTCTTAGTATCGGCGTTATTTTCTTCCATAGACAGCTCTCTCATCTTCATGCTAATTTTTCCTTTTTAACAAAAAATGCACTCTTTACAGGTGAAGCCCAAGCCTAAATCAAAAGTAATCATTCAGAGTTATTTAATGTTTAAACAAATAATTTAAAAGGCAACATATGAGCAACAAGAAACACCTGTTAATCAAGTGTTCCAACAGTTTTTCTTGCTTGAAAAATGGGCTTGTCAAAACGAAAGATGGTATGCCCTAAATTAGTTGACACATTTAAATTTAAACATCAGAAAAATATGTTTCTCTCTCTTGTTAACAAGATTTATTGGGCCCTAGGGTCATCGTTAACACTCAGTCTATGACAAGGACTGCTCCGATTTAAAATCTTTCCTAGCATGCAATATTCCCCGGTTCTCTATATTCTGTTTCTTCGAATATATGTGCACACACATATATACATACACTAGTAGTATAGCTCGGCGTTACACGGGTGTAATGAGACTTTAAAACAAATCCATGTTACTGGAACTCAGACTCTTTGGACGTTGACACGAAAGACTAAAAAGCAGTAGTTGTTTCCATTTAAAGCAAAACCGTAGACTGACACACAAAGACCTTGCCTTTTTATATATATATCATCGATTTTCTGCACTATTGTAAGAACTACAACCTTGAAACTTCTGAATATCGTTTCTTATGTCTTTGTCTATGAGTGCATCAAATTTGATCAAAACCCGATTTTTTCGATTATCGATTTTCGTTATTTATCGGGGGTACTTCGACACAATACCTAGCTAAGAACAATCGGAGACGCTTATAGTACAACCGTGTAAATCTTCAAGAAAATCGGTTCAGCCGTTTCGGAGTCTATAGGTAAAGGACACACACAGACAGACAAAGTTCCATTTATAAATAAGTTTAGATTAGATATATTTGAAAATGTTTTTGTAGGTACAAAATTTAATTAAAGAGTAAAAGTGTGTAGCTTCATATTGCACATTATAAAATAGTAAAAAAAAAAAGCGAAGCAACCGGTTTCACTCCCGCTCATCAGGCCTCAACACGATATTTAATTAAGAGTTAAAATAAGTGTGTCATGAAAAATGAGGGAAAATAATCATCAATACAAAAAGCTAGAGCTTAATAATATCCAGCCCCAACGATTCACGCTGTTTGCCCAGTGCAGGTTTGCGGGACCCGATGTAAAAAGCCTCCAGCACCTTAAGATGGAATAACGAGTGTGATCGGGACACACCAGTGAACCAATCTTCATTAAAATTAGCTGAACACTTTTTATTTTTTAGAAAGTGCTCGCAAATGGCGGAACCCTAAGTATTTGGAATTGATCTATTTCAAGGCAAGGTGTGGTTTCTTATTTTGATGGGGACATTTTGCTTTATTCTCATGTCAAGACGCTGAGTTGTTCTTCCTGTGTAGTCAACTCGGCAACTACAATTATAGTTATAAATTATGGAATTAATTTCGTGGGGAGGAAGAACATCCTTGTGAGCAGAACATAACATGGGCCGGGTTTGAAATACAATATGTACAATGGTTGAGAAAAAACAACAATGAACATCAAATGAAACTTGTCTAGCCAAACTTTCACATTTTGATCTAATCCAGAGAAGTCTCAGATCATATATATATATATATATATATATATATATATATATATATTTGAAAATGTTTTTGTAAGTGCAGAGTTTAATTAAAGAAATAAAAGTGTGTAGGTTGATGTTACACATTATGAAATCGTGATAAAAAGAGAAGCAACCGATTTCGTTCCCGTTCATCAGCCCTCTATGGAAGATTTTAATTCGAATTAAGAGTAGAGTGTGTCATGTAAAAAAAAAATATGAATGCAAGGAGCTAGAGGCTAATAATATCGAGCCACGACGATTCACGCTGTTTGGGCAGTGCAGGTTTGCGGGACCCGATATATAAAGCCTCCAGCACCTTAAGATGGAATAATGAGTGTGATCGGGACACAACAGGGAACCAATCATCACTAAAATTAGCTGCAGACTTTCTTTTCTTTAAAAGGTGTTTGCAAATGGCGGAATCGTAAAGGCCTGGCGAGTGGGAGTGAAACGGGTTGCTTCGTTTTTTATTTCTATATATATATATATATATATTAAAGAAATAAAATTGTGTAGCTTATTGTTACACATTTTGAAATAGTAACAAAAAAAGCGAAGCAACCGGTTTCACTCCCGCTCGTCAGGTCTCTACGGGAGATTTAAATTAGAATTAAAATAACGTGTGTCATGGAAGGGAAAAAATATGAATGCAAGTCGCTAGAGGCTAATAATATCGAGTCCCGACAATTCACGATGTTTGCACAGTGCAGGTTTGCGGGACCCGATATATAAAGCCTCCAGCACCTTAAGATGGAATAATGAGTAAGATCGGGACACACCAGTGAACCAATCTGCACCAAAATCCACTGCACATTTTCTATTCTTTAAAATGTGCTGGCAAATGGCGGAAGCGGAAGTATTTGGGACGAGTCCATTCCGAGGCAAGGTGTAGTTTCTAATCTTAGTGGGCACTAATTTGTAAATAATGGAATTAATTTAGTAGGGAGGGAGAGCATCATTTCGTTCAGAACATAACATGGGCCGGGTTTGAAATACTGTATGTAACTCAGCCGAGAAAAATCATTGAACATCAAATGAAGTCTCTCTAGTCATGCATTCACACTTTGATCCTATCCAGGGAAGTCTTATATATATATATATATATATATATATATATACAGTACTGTGCAAAAGTATTAGGACAAGAACTATTTTATCTTTTACGAGGCATCAAAATAATTGCGACAATTTACCAATCG
The DNA here is from genome assembly GCA_037127315.1 of Ascarosepion bandense. Lineage (NCBI taxonomy): Eukaryota > Metazoa > Mollusca > Cephalopoda > Sepiida > Sepiidae > Ascarosepion > Ascarosepion bandense. The sequence continues at coordinate 1,020,646 of JBBBDQ010001740.1, read as the reverse complement.
CACCTAGTATATATACAGTACTGTGCAAAAGTATTAGGACAAGAACTATTTTATCTTTTATGAGGCATATTGACAGAAAATAAACAATTTAATTCAAGTAATTTTATTTGATTTCCTCAACAAATGCTTTAACAAGAAAAAATACTTGTTACAAAATAAATGTAATATTTAGCATAATAGCCTTTTGCTTTGAAATAATAAAATAATTGCGACAATTTACCAATCGCACCTAGTATACACACACACACACACACATATATATATATATATATATATATATATATATATATATAGTACTGTGCAAAAGTATTAGGACAAGAACTATTTTATCTTTTATAAGGTATCAAAATAAAGTTTAAAATCACCCCTGTCTTTACACTTTTGCACACTACCGGTAGTGTGCAAAAGTATTAGGACAGGGGTGATTTTGCTAAAAACCTCACTGAAATTCAAATACAGGCCGAAAAGCCAAACTTTTGTAAGAATTATTTAACGAAAAAGGTAAAAGAAGGAAGGCTTCGTAATATGACTTGGCCCCAACAAAGCCGTGATCTCAAGCCTATTGAACATCTATGAGATATTTTGGATAAAAAAAGTTGATAAATCTAATGTTACTTCGAAAGACACACTTTCATAACCCAGTCCACCAAGGATTGGAGTATCTTTTGAAGCTAGGAAAGCTAGGTTTCCTTTGAATATATATATATATATATATATATATATATATATATATATATATAAATTTCATTAAAGACAACTGACATTTTTTTTAATTCATATAATTGTTATTCTCTTATATACATAAAGTATGTAAACATCGTAAATGCATTAATAGTTGTATTGGTCATACTACTACATACCTAACGCAAAGATCTATGCTACATCTCACTGACCATAGCTCAATTAGTACCAATTTGAACAGACGGAAACCTACTGAAACCCATCCGCTATATACTCATAGAAAATACGATTATCATAGCCGCGTCCACATCTAAAATGTTTAAAAATAATGGAATCATTATTGACAAAAATAAAAATGCCAACACTCAATAACAAAGTATAAACACGGCCACAATGTGCTGGCCGTATTTGGAAAATAAAGGAAAAAACGGTAAATGTTCGTTTTAGGTGTCGACGGCTTTTGCCCCTTCAAATTTATCCAAAATAGCATTATTTCTGTGCAAATGTATATACTGAAATCAAATCAACAATTCGTTATTGAAGAAACTTACCGTTCTTTATCTAAATGTCCATAAAAAAAACGAACTATATCTCGCACTTTTTGTCTCCCGTAACACTCATGAAGTCATGTTCTACGTAGACAGCCATTTTCTTTTGAATTTTAGTCGATTTCCTTTCGTTACTGAAACTTCCGGCGATGTATTTCCTGTCATGAAAGTAATAAGCGTAGAAATACAATAGCGCATTACTTTAATTTCCGGAAGTACATTGGCGGAAGTATCAGTAAATGAAGAAAAATCGGCAAAAAATCTGCCAAAATTAGATCAAATGCGCAGTACATCATTCTGCAGTTAATTACATGACTTCGTGAGAGTTACGGGAGAGAAAAAGTGCGAGATATAGTTCTTTTTTTTATGGACATTTAGAGAAAAAAAGGTAAGTTTCTTCAATAACTAACACTTGATTTGAGTTCAGCATTTACATTTACACAGAGATAATGCTATTTTGGATAAATTTGAAGGGGAAAAGCGTCGGGACTTACAACGAAAATTTACCGAAAAACATTGTCATAATTATAAACACATAAAATAAATGTATAAATTCAGTTAAACGAAAATCATCTTGTATAATAGTTAAACGTATTACTGAAAGCGCTTTAACATGCAAAAATATTTGGGCAATTATTTTTTTGTTTATAAATTTTTTTCTACAAACATCCCCATTTCTTTGTTATTTCGTTCTATCATTCTTTCTTTCTTTCTTCATTTTTCTTTCTTTTCATCTTTATTTTGTTTCTTTTTCCTTCCTATCGTTTTCTTTTATTTGTTTTATATTTACATTTTTTATTCATTGTTTTTTCTTTCTTTGTTTCTTTCTTTCAATACTTACAGATAATTTTATTCTTTTACAAATAACGTATGTCTTCTATCTGTTTCACTATCCCCTCTCTCTCTTTCTCTTATTCTTTCCCTCACTCTCTTATTCTTTCCCTTTAATTTCTTTTTCTTTGTTTTTCTTTCTTTTAATATTTTTTTTTTTAATAAGAGCAAAAAGTGTGCTTCTTACCCATATTCCTTCTAAACTGTCTTAAACGGGAGGTTGCCTCATGTTTGAAAAGCTTCTTCCACTATCCTCGTCGGACGAATGCTGTAGGAAAACATGAACAGTGGCAAGATACACACGAAGGGCGGCTCCCGGGACACAGACGAGCTGGAGCGTGTCGCCTTTATCCCAGACATCCCTTCGTCCCAAACCCTCTTCAACATCAGAAGTCACGTGCCCTATCACGACAGGACTGTCATATGACGGTCATGTGAATTCATTTGCCGTTTGAGTCATATAACAGGGCATTTGTTTCGGGTAGGTGTTGTTTTTAAAATGACACGGGCATCCCCAGTCCCAGCCTTAAACGAAGACCCACCGGATGCAGCAACACAGATGTGACTTCAACGTATTTATGTTACGAGTTTGGGTTGGAATTCTCTTCAGGTTAACAGATGGACGTACACCGAATTAAGGTTGGAGCGAACAATAGCCGAAACTTTTTGATAAGAACTGAAAAATGAGGAAAATTGCCCGCTTGTAAATATAGACACTGTTATAATTATAACCGTTATATATATATATATATATACAAAATGCTATTTTCAAAGAAAAAGTGTTGCATTTTTTAATACAATTGCTATTTCTTAATACAAAAGCTATTGTTATAAAAACGCTCCTATTTTATACAAAATACTGCTATTTTTAAATACAATATGATGCTATTTTTTTATACAATGCTATTTTTATGCAAAATGCATTTTGTATTCTATTATTAAATGTTATTTTTATTCAGATTGCTTCTATATGAAATGCTGACATATTTTAATACAAAATGCTGCTATTTTTAATACAATATGCATTTATTTTAAATCATTTCACCCCAAACAAGGCATTTTACTGCCACTATTGTGCTGGGGGTTATATAGGGGAAACTGATAAGAAAGAGTGGTTACTTATAGGAAATGTCGGAAGGAGGGTGATAGACTGATGAGGATACCCAGGATGGGGGTTGGGTAGATGGGAAGAGTGTTTGAGAGAATGGATGCGAGTTAGTGTGCTAAGAGGTGTCTATTGACCTTACATTTAAATTCCTGGAGATTGTAGATGTCGGGGAAGCAAATATATGGAAGAGAATTCCACAGGCTGGAAGTGCGAGAAAAGAATCTATTAGAGTAGAAATTGGGGTTACATTTTATCTGTTTCACTGTAAAAGAATGGGACCTAGTTGCTAATCTAGTATCTCGTGCAAATTCATATCTAGGGGGCACCAGTGATCTAAGTTCATCGGAGCAGAAGCCGTGAAAGTATATATAGAAGAAGCACAGGGAAGCCACAACAGGCCGGTGAGAGAGTGACTGCAGTCGGGCTGCCAAGTCGGTATCGATCACATTATATTTTCCCACTGACGTGTATATATATATATATATATATATATATATATATATATGTGTGTGTGTGTGTGTGTGTGTGTGTGTGTGTGTGTGTGTGTGTGTGTATTTCTCATCTGACACGCAAAGGTGGGGGATAACCTGTGCCCAACAAGCTTCTGTTATTTTCTTCTTCCACTTTTTATTTATGGGTTAACTTCTTATCACTTGAGAGAAGTATATAGATAGATAGATAGATAGATAGATAGAGAAGCGAGATATGGCTTTTAAAGGGAACCACATGCTTAATTTTAATAGAGGGTGTATAGAAAGAAAAAGTGTGGCGTATAGATAGAGGAAGAGAGAGCGAGAAAAAGATATGGGTTTTAAAGGGAACTACCTGCTTAATTTTAAAATAGAGTGGGGGAGAGAGAGAAGGAGTGTCGTAGAGAGAGAGAGGAAGAAAGAGTAAGAAAAATATATGCATTTTAAAGGGAACTACATGCATAATTTTAATGTTTTTTGTTTGTATATTTTGTTTAATATTGTATGTTATTTATTTTTTATCAGTATTCACCATAACCGTACGTAACTAAAATGTTATTTTCATCGTTAGAAATGTTTGTGAATTAAATTTAGGAAGAATTTTCCAATTTTAGTTTGAACATTAAGGCTTAATTGTGAGTTAAAACTAATAATCTTACACTTATTTCTGCTTACTTTGTCTTTAACAGAGTCTATATTGCGGTGAATATTGGCTCCGAACGGGAAATCGGAGAGCCAAGTTCGAATTCTAGGTTAATTCTTTCGTGTAAATACCCTTGGGAAAGGTATTACTCCGTCTCCGTCTCTTCCCTTCAGCTATGTATCAAATAAAAGGACAGACTTGGTTCTACAGCCTTGGTTGGTAATTAAGTCTACTACAAAACGTAATGGCAACCTACTGCGGGAAAATCTTCTGCCCAGGCAGTTATGTCTCTTTAGTTCCTGGCTTTCTTTTTTTTTTCCAATTTTCTTTCACTTTTCATTTTTTCTTTTTTCTCTCTCTTTTTTTCTCAATTGGAGTAGATAGACTTAAATATAGCCCGGTTCACACTCCACCCATATCTATTGAACAGGTGAAGAGGTTCATCCCTTGTTCCCTGTTTAGGATGTGATTCCGGCTTTCTGTTTTCCAATCATTCTACTCTTAAGTAACCCCATGCGCATCAGTGGCGTCACCGCTTTGCTTGGAGTGATATGATTAAAAAAAAAAAAACATGACCGCCCAAAGCGTCTATCAAGTCTAGCACTTAATTGACTGAATGAAAATCATAGTTAGAAATATAAGTAAAGCTTCTACTGGGCAAAAATTGGGGGATCAGTTTTTATTCTTATTAAGTAACAAATAAACTAATCGCTCACTAATTACTTATTAATACAATCCGTCTCTTCTCTCTTCAGCTATAGTTTAAAGAGCAGGATAGAAAATCTTCTGGCCAGTCAGTCATGCCTCTTTCGAGACATGATCGCCCAAAGCGTGTATCACGTCTGGCACTTAACTGACTGACTGAACATAATAGTTGGAAACATAAGTAAAGTTTCTACTGAGCAAAAAGTGGGTGATCAGTTTTCCATAGTTATGATGTAATAAACTGATCCTCCACTAATTACTACTTATAAATACAATCCGTCTCTTATCTCTTCAGCTATAGTTTAAAGAGCAGGATAGAAAATCTTCTGGCCAGTCAATCATGTCTCGAAAGAGACATGATCGCCATTTATTCGTAATTATGTATTATGTCCAACATAGGATGTGCGTAGTGGTGCAATGGATATCGGCTCGGAACGAGAAATCGGGGGGGGGGGGGGGGGGCGATTTCGAATTCATTGCATTCACTTTCGTGCAAATACCCATTGGGAAACGTATTAACAGGCCTATTCCTTCAAGTTATGGGTTAAATAACAGGACAGATTGGGTTCTATAGCCTTGGTCGGCAACCACTCTGCCGCAGAAAGCAATGGCAACCAACTGCGGAATAATCTTGTTCCCAGTCAGTCATGTCTCTTTCGAGACATGATCGCCCAAGCGTGTATCACGTATGGCACTTAACTGACTGAATGAAGATAATAGTTGGAAACATAAGTAAAGATTCTACTGAGCCATAAGTGGGTGATCAGTTTTCTATCGTTATTAACTAATAAACTGATCCCCCACTAATTACTACTTATTAATACAATCCGTCTCTTCTCTCTTCAGCTATAGTTTAAAGAGCAAGATAGAAAATCTTCTGCCCAGTCAGTCATGTATCTTTCGAATGGTACTTAACTGAATGATTCTAAACCACTGTTGAGTTTATTTCTTCTTAATTTTATTTTTAAGATGTCAAAAGCTTTCGTGTTACTAGTTAGTATATAAACGAAATTAGTTGTTTATGATACGGTAAATGTTTGTTTTAGGTGCCAACGGCTTTCCCCCTTTCAGATTTATCCAATATAGCATTATTTCTGTGCAAATATATATTCTGAACTCAAATCAACAATTAGTTATTGAAGAAATTTACATTTTTCGCTTTGAGAGTCCATAAAAAAACGAACTTTCTCTCGCACTTTTTCTCTCCAATAACTCTCATGAAGTCATGTAATTAACTGCAGAATGACGTTCTACGTAGGCAGCAATTTTCTTTTGAATTTTGGTCGATTTTCATCCTTTACTGAAACTTTCGGCGATGTACTTCCTGTAATGGAAGTAATAAGCGTAGAAATACAATAGCGCATTGCTTTAATTCCCGGAAGTACATTGCCGGAAGTATCAGTAAATGAAGAAAAATCGAGAATAAATCTGCCAAATTTCGTTGCCTACGCAGTCCGTCATTCTGCAGTTAATTACATGACTTCGTGAGAGTTACGGGAGAGAAAAAGTGCAAAATAATTCGTTTTTTTATAGACATTTAGATAAAAAAAAGATAAGTTTCTTCAATAACAAATTGTTGATTTGAGTTCAGCATATACATTTGCACAGAAATAATGCTATTTTGGATAAATTTGAAGGGGAAAAGCGTCGGGACTTACAACGAAAATTTACCAACGTTACTATGATGGTGATTTGCTTCTTTGTTGATATATTTTTTTATTGTTTTAGACGGCACAGGTTATCCACCACCTGAAAGTGTTAGAAAACACACACACACACACACACACATATATATATATATATATATATATATATGTATATATATATATATATACTAGCAGTTTAATCCGATTTCACTTTGTTAGTTTAAGGAATAATAAGAATAAAAAACATGATGAATTTACACAGCAAATACATACACAGCTTCCACCCTCGTCACTTTTGTACATATAGATAACAATGTAGAATGTCGCTATTCGATTAGGGTGGGAGAGGGAGAGGCAACATATATGGATATAGATCGATTCTATATTATAATCAATACATAAACTGATCCCTGACTTTTTTGGTGATAATATATATTTTTCTGCCCCTAATTTTTGCTTTCTGAAAAAATATCAAGGTGTCTTTAGCGTTCTAAAATTTTGATCAACATCTGAGCGCAATTCCCGTCGAGCCGGACCGCAAAATGCAGACGATAAGTCGAATTTATCAAACAAACAAATACTTACACAACGTCCACCCTCGCCACTTTCCTATATATATATATATATATAGTTATCCGCAGACAAATCTGTTTTGTTGTATCACAGCTCATCGGTACGGTTAGACTCCGATTGCTTCTAACCCAGGATTGAAACCCGACTGAAGTGGCGTCAGTCGGCGGTTCTACCTCTGGGCCATGGGCGCTCGGTAGAAGAAGGCATACTTTTTAGCATATATATTGTCATTATACACGCCCAATAGCCAGAATGCTCGAATTCATTAGTGAATAAGCGATGCGTACATGCCAGTGTAGCTACTGTTTTTCAAAATCTACCATTCTTCCAGAGTGCTCAAACAGGGTGTGAGAGCGTAAATATATATATATATATATATATATATATTGTTTTGATTTTTGACGGCATGGGACCATAAAATTTAATAAATACGGATACTGGTGTCTTTTAAGATAAAAACATTCATATTTTTCCGGTAATTAAGGTACAGGCAATTTCGGCAATTTCTTTAGTCTCACTATCTGCAGAATGTTTTTCAGATACATTTGGTGCAGTGGCTATCGCCTTGGAAAGAGAAATCGGGAAGCCGAGTTCGAATTCCAGTTGAATTCCTTGCATTCACTTACAAGCAAATATCCTTGTGAAAGTTATTAAGCAGTCTCTTCCCTCTAGTTATGAGTTAAATAACAGGACAGGTTGAGTTCTATAGCCTTGGCTGGCTACTAGTAATGGCAACCAACTGCGGGATAATCATCTTCCCAGTCAGGCGTGTCTCTTTCGAGACATGATCGCCCATTCGTATATTAACTGATAGATAATTACTTTCTTTTTTACATAATATATTTTTCTATCTCATTTACTTTCCATTTCTCTCTCACTCTATCTCTCTCTCTCTCTCTCTCATTCTTTTATCATTTTTCAATTGTTTCATTTGGGCACCAAGAGCTTGTGTAATGGTTAACAAGCTTGTCTCGCTTGAATCATTATAATTGAGTAGTGAGTTCGATCCTCACTGGGTGTCCCTTTCTTTCGGCTGTGTACCACGTCTAAGCTTCTTCTTCTTCTATGTGCCCTGTCCCTTCAGGACGTAGGCGATCATGGCTCTCCACGTCTCCCTAGAAAATCACTTTCTTCCAGGTTTGGGGGTTGGGCGCAGTGCTAACAACCCTGCCCCATAAAGACAGTTTGTTCAGGAAACAGCAAAATGCTGCTCTACACACCATTGCGTGTAACAGATGACGATGATGATTATTTTTTCATTTCTTTCTTTTTGGGTTTTTAAAAATTCTTTATAGGAGCAAAAAGTGTACTTCTTATCCATAAAGATAGGATAAAATCTTATTAACTTGGCGGATTCAATTCTTTTTCAGGGCCATTAGTGCTCAAGTGAATTTAACGAAGCCAACTGGAATTGGAATTCCGATTAATAATTCTGAGGCATTATTACATCAAACGCACATCTAAGCTTACAGCACCGGTAAATTTTCGTTGTAAGTCCCGACGTTTTTCCCCTTCAAATTTATCCAAAATAGCATTATCTCTGTGCAAATGTATATGCCGAACTCAAATCAAGTGTTCGTTCTTGAAGAAACTTACCTTTTTTTATCTAAATGTCCATAAAAAAACGAACTATATCTTGCACTTTTTCTCTCCCGTAACTCTCACGAAGTCATGTAATTAACTGCAGAATGACGTGAACGAATTTTGACAGTTTTTTGGTCGATATTTCTTCATTTACCGATATTTCCGGCGATGTACTTTTGGAAATTAAAGTAATGCGTTATTGTCTTTCTACGCTTATTACTTCCATTACAGGAAGTACATCGCCGGAAGTTTTTGTAATGGAAGAAAATAAGCCAAAATTCGAAAAAAAAAATTCTGTCTACGTAGAACGTCATTCTGCAGTTAATTACATGACTTCGTGAGAGATACGGGAGAGAAAAAGTGTGAGTTATAGTTCGTTTTTTTTTTTTGTGGACTTTCAAAAGCAAAAAATGTAAATTTCTTCAATAACTAATTGTTGATTTGAGTTCAGCATATACATTTGCACAGAAATAATGCTATTTTGGATAAATTTGAAGGGGGGGGAAAAGCCGTCGGTACCTAAAGCGATAATTTACTACAGCACCTAATATTCCCAAGCGACTGAATCCACCACTTCTCCTCCTAGCTAGGGGTTAATAACTAAGACATTTATTCGTAATTATGTATTATGTCCAACATAGGATGTGCGAAGTGGTGCAATGGATATCGGCTCGGAACGAGAAATCGGGGGGGGGGGGGGGGGCGATTTCGAATTCAAGCCGAATTCATTGCATTCACTTTCGTGCAAATACCCATTGGGAAACGTATTAACAGGCCTATTCCTTCAAGTAATGGGTTAAATAATAGGACAGATTGGGTTCTATAGCTTTGGTCAGCAACCACTCTGCCGCAGAAAGCAATGGCAACCAACTGCGGAATAATCTTGTTCCCAGTCAGTCATGTCTCTTTCGATACATGATCGCCCAAGCGTGTATCACGTATGGCACTTAACTGACTGACTGAATATAATAGTTGGAAACATAAGTAAAGCTTCTAATGGGGAAAAACAGGGGGATCAGTTTTCTATTCTTATTAAGTAATAAACTGATCCCACACTAATTATTACTTATAAATACAATCCATCTCTTCTCCCTTTAGCTACATTTTAAAAAGCAGGATAGAAAATCTTCTGCCCAGTCAGTCATGTCTCTTTCGAGACATGATCGCCTAAAGCGTGTATCACGTATGGCACTTAACTGACTGAACGCAGATAATAGTTGGAAACATAAGTAAAGCTTCTAATGGGCCAAAAGAGGGGGATCGGTTTTCTATTGTTATTAAGTAATAAACTGATCCCCCACTAATTACTACTTATTAATACATCCGTCTCTTCTCCCTTCAGCTATAGTTTAAAGAGCTGGATAGAAAATCTTCTGCCCAGTCAGTCATGTCTCTTTCGAGACATGATCGCCTAAAGCGTGTATCACGTATGGTACTTAACTGACTGCTATTCTTACAATCTAAAATTATTTTCTGGCTTTAAGAAATCTGCAAAGGTTTGATAATCTGTAGAAGGTGAATGAATCAATGAAATACGGATTAGCTACAGTGTGCCGAAAGAAGAGGCTTACCTCGTAGAGCAAAGCGTGCAAGGACTTGTCTCGTGTGTAGGTTCATAATCTAGGTGAGTGTTGCCAAGATGGATGAGAAAGAAACATGGCTGCCTCGCGCGAGACTAGACGGGACAAAAAAAGAGGTTCGCGGAAACGTGTTCCGTCTATATGAGTAGTTACTCGTTCTGATTGGCTTGACCAGCCAATTAGAAACCAACCAATCAAAAACGGCCGGATGCGATATAACTTTGCATCGACCAAGACGAGGGAGGGGCGTGGGCAGAAAAAAAAAAGATCTGACGGCGGAGCGAGTGTGATTCGAAATCGGAGCTTAAAGGAATTTTTTCTGTGACTTTTACAGTGTTTTTTTTTTTTTTTTTTTTACATTTATTTACATTCTCTGAAATATAAATGTATAGAAAATACCGTAGCCACAAAGTAAGGGATCAGTTTATATATTGATAATAATATACAACTGATCCCCGTCTTTATACCCTAAATATAAAGTGAGGGATAATTTTCTATATTGATTGTAATATAGAACAGATCCACTACTTTATACCCCCCATTATAATTTTTTGTTTGCTGAGACGCCGTAAAAAGACGAATCGATTAACCAATGAAATACTGATTAGTTACATTTAATTTTATTTACAATTCCGTGAATATAAATGCATAGAAATTAATATGGCCATAAAATGAGGGATCAGTTTATATATTAAATATAATACAAAATTGATCCCCGACTTTCTACCCTCAATATAATTTTTTGTCTAAAAGCCGTAAAAACGAATCAATCAACTAATAAAATACTGATTAGTTCCGCAGGTATGTCATTTGGATTTATTTACGTTTCCTAGAATGTAGAATGTAAATGTATAGATATTAATGTGGCCATAATGTGAGGGATCAGTTTATATATTAAATATAATACAAAATTGATTTCCGACTTTCTACCCTCAATATAATTTTTTGTCTAAAAGACGTAAAAACGAATCAATCAACTAATAAAATACTGATTAGTTCCGCAGGTATGTCATTTGGATTTATTTACGTTTCCTAGAATATAAATGTAGAATGTAAATCTATAGATATTAATGTGGCCATAATGTGAGGGATCAGTTTATATATTAAATATAATACAAAATTGATCCCCGACTTTCTACCCTAAATATAATTTTTTGTTTAAAAGCAGTAAAAAGACGAATCGATTAACCAATGAAATACTGATTAGTTACACTGGCATGTCATTTAGTTTTATTTACAATTCCGAGAATATAAATGCATAGTAAAATGAGGGATGAGTTTATATATTGAATATAATACAAAATTGATACCCGACTTTCTACCTTCAATATAATTTTTTTGTCTGATTATAAGCTGTAGAAACCGAATCAATCAAATAATGAGATACTGATACACAGGCATGTCTTTTTAGATTTATTTACAATACCTGAAATATTAGAAATTTATGTGGCCATAAAGTGAGAGATCATTTTATCCATTGATTGTGGTATGGAATAGATGCCCGACTTTATACTTTCATTATAATTTTTTGTTTGCTGAAAAGCCGTAAAAAAAAAAACGAATCAATCAACCAATGAAATTTTGATTAAATCCACAGGTATGTCATTTTGATTTATTTACATTTCCTGAAACATAAATGCATAAAAATCAATGTGGCCATAAAATGAAGGATGAGTTTATATACTGAATATAATACAAGATTGATCCCCGACTTTCTACCCTCAATATAATTTTTTTGTTTAAAAGCCGCAAAAAAACCTATCAATCAACTAATGAAATAATGATTAGTTTCGCAGGTATGTCATTTGGATTTATTTACGTTTCCTAGAATATGGATGTAGAATGTAAATGTATAGATATTAATGTGGCCATAATATTAGGGATCAGTTTATATATTAAATATAATACAAAATTGATCCCCGACTTTCTACCCTAAATATAATTTTTTGTCTAAAAGCCGTAAAAAAACGAATCAATAAACTAATGAAATACTGATTAGTTCCGCAGGTATGTCATTTGGATTTATTTACGTTTCCTAGAATATAGATGTAGAATGTAAATGTATAGGAAATAATGTGACCATAAAGTGAGGGATCAGTCTATATATTAAATATAATACAAAATTGATCCCCGACTTTCTACCTTCAATATAATTTTTTGTCTGGTTATAAGCCGTAGAAAACCAATCAATCAACCAATGACATACTGATAAGTTCCACAGACATGTCATTTAGATTTATTTATGTTTCCTAGAATACAGATGTATAGAAACTAATGTGGCCATAAATTGAGGGATCATTTTTGATTGAGAGCAATATTGAATTAATCCCCTACATTATCATTTCTTGTTTGTTTATCAAATTCTTTCCCATCCTTGGGTTAAATAGTAGGTGTTCTTCTCAAAGATAGAGAACCTCGAAACCATCATTACTCGCCACCGAATTCGATACCCGAATGCCAAATATTCGCCTACGCAAACAAATCCTCCTCTCGGAGCTCGAATCTGACAATAGACCACGTGAAGCCCCACTTCGTCATTTCAACAGTCAGCTCAAAAACGTCGCTGAGGAGAGAAATCCATCCGGCAGTTTGGAAGACAAAGCTAGCAGAAAGAACAATTTCGAGAATATCAGCACATGAAAAAAAGGACATCCTTCGAAAATACCACAGGACAAATGGAAGAGAGAAAATTAGATAGGAAAAAGCCAGAGCTCCCTATCTCCTGAAGCCCTAACACGCAATAGCCGTGAAATTCTATTCAGATCCTACGTAGGACAAATATATAATCGTTTTAACACAAAATGTGGCACTAGGCCTAAAACGGACATGGTTTTCAGCTTTTTTAAAATAACTTAGCCAGCCATAATCGCTGATCTATGTTATGAATAATCACAAGTGGTCTTACCTTCTTTTGTCACTCTCCTCTTTAAGACACCTATTTCTGTTTAATGAGACTATAAAAGGACACTATACGCGCACCTTGTATTCTCAATTGAATACAGCTTTCTTAATGCCTACACCTATGTAATTTCGTCATTTTAATCTATACAATATTACTTGCAACAAAACATCACAAAGCCTCAAAGACCATGAAATCCTAACTCGTCCCATATGTACAATTTGATGAAATTAATTAATAGTTTTAGAAATGAAAAACCCAATGAATATTTATACAATGCATAATGTATTTGTCTATATTTCTGAGATGAGGTATTATTTACAGTATTTACATTATTCGGACTATTGTCCTCATCTTTGTTGCCATTTGTACGACGTTTAATAACAGATAATTCTATTTGTCTATATTTCTGAGATGAGGTAGTATTTACAGTATTTACATTTTTCGGACTATTGTCCTCATCTTTGTTGCCATTTGTACGACGTTTAATAATAGATCATTCTATTAGTCTATATTTTTGAGATGAGGTAGTATTTACAGTATTTACATTATTCGGACTATTGACCTCATATTTGTTGCCATTTGTACGACGTTTAATAATAGATCATTCTATTTGTCTATATTTCTGAGATGAGGTAATATTTACAGTATTTACATCATTCAGATTATTGTTCTTATCTTTGATGTCATTAGTGCGACATTTCGGCCGTTGTACGCTCCAGCCTTCTTCAGATGCTAGGAATTTCGAACCGAACCCTTTATTACAACTTCTAGGGTATATGATCTTCAATCCTTGTTTTAAGCCTCTTCTGGTAGTCATGAGTTAAGTTACTTGTTCACCACTGCTGTAGCCTAGTATTGAACTCACAACTCTTTGGCTCAAATCACAGGAATTAACTAACGTCTATATCCACTGGTCTAAGTGTTGTAGCACCTGAAGAAAGCCGGGGTGTTTCAACGACCGAAACATCTTACAAATGGGAACAAAGATGAGGGCAAAAGTCCGAATAATGTAAATACTGTAAATGCATAATGTTACTTAACAAAATGGCGTTAGTAATAAAAACAAACCCTAACAAAAATATCAGTTGACTACACCACCGGCCATAATTATTTGGAAACCCCATTTTTTTAAAAGAAATTATGTATTTCATATTATTTGTAGTATTTATTGCCAAGTGGATAATTCTAAATAAAAATTGAATGGTTCTTTTGTTATTATTACTTTGCAAAATTTTACAAGCAAAGATGAACTCGTCCGAACCACTCTATTTTTTTCCTTCTTTTATTAATGCAATATAGGTAAGTATTAAATATTTATAAATTCATTTGATGCACATGTTATTGTGCAGAATTAACAAAAGAACCATTCTATTTTCATTTACTATTATTCACTTGACAATAAATACTAAAAAATAGTATGAAATACATCATTTTTTAAAACACAGGGGTGGTCTAATAATAATGGCCTGTATTGTAGATTCAACATAGGACTCATTTCACACAGAAGGAAAGGTCGAAGGATACATTTTATATATATATATATATATATGAACTATCGCCCGGTTCACACTCCACCCACATCTATTGAACGGGTGAAGAGGCTCATGCTTGTTCCCTGTTTAGGATGTGGTTTCCGGCTTTCTCTTTTCCAATCTTTTCATTCTTACGTAGCGCCCTGCACATCAGTGGCGTTACCGCCTTGCTCGGTGTGATATGATTAATTATATATATATATATATATATATATATATATATATATATATTTAATCGTGTCACTTTGTATTCTATTATTAAATGTTATTTTTATACAGATTGCTTCTATATGAAATGCTGATATATTTTAATACAAAATGCTGCTATTTTAAATACAATATGCATTTATTTTAAATCATTTCACCCCAAGCCAGGGATTCCACTGCCACTATAGCGCAGGGGGTTACATAGAGGGATTGGGTATGGGAAATGTCAGAAGGAGGGTCATAGACGACTTAGGATGTACATAGGGAGAGAGTTGTAGAGAGTGGGTACGAGTTAGTGTGTTAGGAGGTGTCTATTGACCTTACATTTAAACTCCTGGAGATTGTAGCCGTCGGGGAAGCAAGCATGCGGTAGGGAATTCCACAGGCGGGAAGTGCGAGGAAAGAAGCTGTTGGAGTAGAAATTGCGCTTACATTTCATCGGTTTCACTGTAAATGCAGTAAAATGTTCTCCGGCAATGTCCATTTTATCTAATACGATATTTTATTTCTAATTCTGTCGGCAGTGCCGTGCTTAGCAACGTCGTGCACCCCCACAGAATGCGCCATGCGGTCCCTTCTACTCATAGGATGCAACTTGCATACCCCCGAACATAGTGAAACCCACAATACTTTAAACAAAATAACATACTCTCGGAACGCATATATTCTGTGATTAGAAAAAAAAACGGAAGCAAGTGCGGAATTGGCGTTTCGAAGTCATACATGACGAACGTTTTCACACTTTTTAGCTACTTTTTGGTGACTTTACAACCATTTCTGTTCGTTCTGGCTCTCAATCTTTCAAGGATAATTATTTTGTTAAACCTTTTCTCATTACAATAGATCTGCGAAGCCAAGGAGCCTTGCGGCTTCGCTGGGCCTTATGGCCTTAAAGGAACTTGCTCCCCTCTTGCAATTGCAGGTTCTGTGAGGCCCTAAGCACGGCTCTGTCTGTCCGGCATTAAAGAATTCTAATAAAACCTTATAAGAATCTAAACTTATTTATAAATGGAACTTGGTCTGTGTGTGTGTGTGTGTGTGTGTGTGTGTGTGTGTGTGTGTGTGTCCGTTACCTATAGACTCCGAAACGGCTGAACCGATTTTCTTGAAAATTTACACAGTTGGACTATAATCGTCTGCGAGTGTTCTTGGCTAGGTTTTGTGTCGAGGTACCCCCAATAAATATCGAAAATCGATAATCGCAAAAATCGGGGTATAGAAGGAGTGGTCCGATTTTAATCAAATTTGATACACTCATAGATAAAGACATAAGAAACGATATTCAGAAGTTTCAAAGTTGCAGTTCTTACAATAGTGAAGAAAATCGATAATATCTATCTATCTATCTATCTATCTATCTATCTATCTATATATATATATATATATATATATATATACATATATATATCTAAAAGCCAAGATGTTTGTGTGTGTGTCTGTTTATCTGCCTGTATGTCTGTATTTTTTCAGCATTTTTATTTTAGTTTTTGCTTCGGGTTTGGCTCTAAGTAGGTATAATTGTAGTTCTTAGTCTCAGCCATGATACCATTTACTCAGAGGATTTATTTAGCCTTCAAAATTTGGTTTACGTCGAAAAAAACGTATTTGATATCGATACCAGGAAATCAAAATTTGACTTACAACCATTCATTTTTCTTTCAGTCTACGGTTTCGCTTTAACTGGAAATAACTATTGCTTTTTTGGTCTTTCGTGCCAACATCCAAAGTGTCTGAGCTTCAGGACCATGGATTAGTTTTAAAGCATTCATTACACCCGAGCAACGCCGGGCTATACTGCTAGTTATTAATAGATATATTAAAATAAGATAAAAATGCTTGCGCGTTTTGTGTGTGTACTATGCCCGTCAGGTATAAAAGCCTTGCTATAACCAACATGTGCGTTGTGGTGCAGTGGATATCAGCTCGGGACGAGAAATCGTGTAGCCGAGTTCGAATTCCAGTTGAATTCCTTGCATTCACTTATGTGCAAATACCCTTGGAAAACGTATTAATCCGTTCTTTCTCTCCAGTTATGTGTTAAATAACAGGACAGATTGGGTTCTATAGCCTTGGCTGGCAACCAGTCTACCGCAGAAATTAATGGCAAACTTCTACCCAGTCAGTCATGTCTCCTTCAGCACATGATCGTACAAGCGTTTATCACGTATAGCATTTAACTGACTGAATGAAGATAATAGTTAAAAAAATAAGTAAAGCTTCTACTGGGCAAAAAGTGGGGGACTAATTTTCTATTGTTATTATGTAATAAACTGATCCCCGACTAATTACTACTTATTAATGCAATCTGTTTCTTCTCCCTTCAGCTAGAGTTTAAAGCGTAGGATATAAAATCTTCTGCCCGACTGTCTTTCGAGACATGATCGCTCAAATCGTATATTACGTATGTAAATAATTTGACCGAATAAAGATAATAGTTGGAAACATAAATAAAGCTTCTACTGGGCAAAAAGTGGGGGATCAGTTTTCTATTGTTATTAAATAATAAACTGATCCCCCAATAATTACTACTTATTAATACAATCCGTCTCTTCTCCCTTCAGCTATAGTTTAAAGAACAGGATAGAAAATCTTCTTCCCAGTCAGTCATGTCTCGAAAGAGACATGATCGCCCAAAGTGTTTATTACGTATAGCACGTAACTGACAGATAACCAACAGATAGATCTATCGACTGTTCTAACGGGATGCCTGTCAAGAAACCCCCCCAAAAAAACGGCAAGCGTAAACGTTGATTTTTCTTTTTCTTTTTCTCTTTCTTTCTTTCTTTCTTTCTTTCTTTCTTTCTTTCTTTCTTTCTTTCTTTCTTTTCTCCTTTCTTTCTTTATTTTTCTTTTCTCTCCTTTATTTCTACGCTATTTTATTTTTAAATACTTCCATTTATTTCTTTTTAATTTCTTTTATTTATTTTTTTTTATTCTTTGGTGATATCCGTTTTCTCACGTCGTAAAAATTTTGACACAAAGTCGAGTTTTATATGAGATTTGACAAAAATTATCCAAGCCCCCTTGGCAATTCCCCTTTTGGGGACGCCCGTTAATGATCTCATCCCTCCTCCCGAACGAGACGTACTGCCTGAGGGGAGGTGGCCTCTGGGGCTCGCGCTAATATTACTTCTGAAACTACACGGACCATGTAAAAAGTAACGAAGTACGACAAAAAGGAAGCAAGTGTCACTTAGTAACTAAAATATGTAAAGAGAGTTTCACATTTTGGGGTGTGTTCAAGGCGTGGGCGTTGATAGCTGTGCCGGCCTTGAAGATGACGGATGGGGTCGGTAAGGGTGGAAAAAATGTAATGGGTAGGTTAGTGGGAAGTTGCTCATGTGACGGTCCCTGATTATAACTCGACAGAAGATATAGTCAGTAGGGATGGGAATTTTTAGGTCGAAAATATTTATCTAGCAACAAGGTCGACGATGAGCCGAAATGCATACATTGATGTAAACCCAGGGAGTTTGACTTGAAGCGATGGTTAACAAACCGGTAACGCAGAAGTATTCGAAAACGTATTGATTCTTTTTCTTCTACGTGCCGTGTCCATTCATGACATATGCGGTCATGACTATCCACATCTCCTTATTCATGTAGATCTTAACACCCTTTCTATTGTTACCCTTCCCAAACCCTGCTCTGATACCAACTTGTTCAAGCCCATCAAGTAAGTCACGCGTTGCTTTTCCCTGTCTCTATTCCCTCTGTGAATCCTGTGAGTATCATATTCTCTAAGCCCTCTTTCCTCTTTATATATCCCAGAAACTTCAGCCTTCTTTTCCTGGTGTTAAGTATAAGTTTAATTTTGTGTTCATTCTCTCACATGCTCAGTCTACGGTGTCCTCAGCATCCTTCTGTAGAACAAGATATCAGCTACTTTAAGTGTTTTCTTCATCTTTGATGAGACTGTCTAGTATTCACTTCTATATTGAAAAACGGACATCACATAAAAATCTAGTATTCTCTTCTTTGTTTCCAGCGAAATTTTCTTGTCTATCAATACGGTAGATCCATATTTGAGCTGTTCCAACATTTTCCTTCATCTTTGATAAGATTGTCCAGTATTCATTGTCATATTGTAGGACAGACATCACATAACAATCCAGTTCCCTCTTCTTTGTTTCCAGCAACATTTTCCTGTCTCTCAATACTCTAGAATCACACTTAGGCTGCTCCAAACCTTTCCTTGATTTTTGATGAGATTGTCCAGCATTCGCTGCCATATTGAAGGACAGACATCACATAACAATCCAGTTCCATCTTCTTTGTTTCCAACGAAATTGTTCCTGTCTCTCAATACTGCAGAAAAACACTTAGGCTGCTCCAAATATGTTTTTAAAATCATATCACCCCGAGCAAGGCGGTAAGGCCACTGTTGTACTGGGGGCTACGTAAGAGTGAATAGATTGGAAATGAGAAAGCCGGAAACCACCTCCTAACCAGGGAACAAGGGATGAGCCTCTTCACCTGTTCAATAGATGTGGGTGGATTGTGAACCGGGCGATAGTTCAGTCTATCTACTCCAATTGAAAAAAAATAAACAAAAAAGAAAGTGAAAAGATTGGAAAAGAGAAAGCTGGAAACCACATCCTAAACAGGGAACAAGGGATGAGCCTCTACACCTTTTCAATAGACGTGGGTGGAGTGTAAACCGGGCGATAGTTCAGTCTATCTACTCCAATTATTTCCTTCATCTTTGATAAGATTGTTCAGCATTCGCTGCCATATTGAAGAACGGACATCACATAAAAATGTAGTACTCTCTTCTTTGTTTCTAGTGAAATTGCCCTGTTTCTTAATACTTTACTCAACTTCTGGAATGCCTCCTTGTGCTTTTGGATCTCAGGAATATAAATGTAGAGAAACTGCTGTGACCACAAAGTGAGGGGTCAGTTTATATATTGATTGTAATACGGAATTGATCCCCCACGTTATATCCAGTATTCTTCTGTAGAACCACATTTCAGTTCCTTCAAGTCTTTCCTTCATCTTTGATAATATTGTCCAACATTCACTGCCATATTGAAGAACAGACATCACATAGCAATCCAGTATTCCCTTCTTTGTTTCTAGCGAAATTGTCCTGTTTCTTAATACTTTACTCAACTTCTGGAATGCTTCTTTGCCATGCCAATTCTCTGTGTCGCACTTTCCGTCTTCTGTTATAACACTTCCCAGGTATTTAAATTCTTGTATCAGCTTGATTCTAGTATTCCCCACCTGCATTTGGCATTTTGGGCTGCTCATTTTGCTGATGCCCATACATTCGAATTTTTTTACCTGTAGTTCGCATACGCGGTATCGGTTCTAGTCTACTTTTCTTCTTCTTTGTGCCTTGTCCTTTCAGGACGTAGGAAATCATGGCCTTCCACGTCTCCCTATTCCTGGTGGCTCTTAGCACACTTTCTGCTGTTACACCACGCAACCCCCGTTCCGTCATCCACCCGCTCAGGCTTTTCAAATATGCTATTCGCTGCTTTCCTCTGTCTCTTTTTCCTTTAAACTGACTTGTTAGTATCAGGTTCTTCAAGCACTCCTTCCTCATTTCGTGTCCCATATTGCCATATTGAAGAACTGACATCACATAGCAATCCAGTATTCTCTTCTTTGTGTCTAGTGAAATGTGA
>JBBBDQ010001740.1:910000-992500 GCA_037127315.1 Ascarosepion bandense | reverse complement strand
CTGATCTCAATCCTATTGAACATCTATGAGATATTTTGGATAAAAAAATTGATAAATCTAATGTTACCTCTCAAGACACACTTTGTGAACAAATACAAGCTGCTTGGCAGGAGATACCATTAGATACATTAAAGAAACTTGTGATATAAATGCCTGAGAGAATGAAGGCTGTGATCAAAGCAAAAGGCTATTATAGTAAATATTAAATTTATTTTGTAACAAGTATTTTTCTTGTTAAAGCATTTGTTGAGTAAATCAAATAAATTACTATAATTACATTGTTTATTTTCAGTCAATATGTCTCATAAATATAAAATAGTTCTTGTCCTAATACTTTTGCACAGTACTATATATATATTTGTTCATCTGCAAATTCAGATAAAATTTAGAGAAGAAATAGCCATTTTCAACATGTCATTTTAAGACATGCATTTTCAACCTCATTTAAACAAAGAATGGGAGAAAATTCTAATGCCGGAAGCTTGGTCTGGTAAAGACTTGGTCTAATAAAGAAAGGGGATGTGGGATATTGTCTTTTATAGGGTTAAGCTAGCGGAATATTCGTAGTAATTTCTTTAATGGTAGTGGGAGGTATGTGGCTTGACCATTGGGTTAGTAGTGGTAGGTAGTGGGGAAGGTAACTGCTTAGCCAAATTAAAAAAAAAAACCTTATTGTTACTAAATTGAAGAAAAGGATAGTTATTGCAATTTATATTTATTTCTATGACGACACATACTAATGATTTCCCTACGTTTATTCAGAAATACATTCTTATATTGAAATTTCAAAATTTTATTTTTTTCTGTTAAACATAGATTACATCTGTCTCTTAAGCCATGAGGGGTATAGTTCAAACATCTTTAAAAACGTTATATCTTCATTTTTGGACCATATCGACTAACCTTTTCTAAATAATTAACCTCTAAATTTTCAAATATTTTTTTTGACATAACCTAAGTTTTTAACTCTCTGTTTAAGCAGCACACATTTAAATATTTTTAACTACGCTATTCCCAAGCTTTTCTGGTTTTATAGACGTAATTTAGTAAGCTAGTTGCTATACATATGCAGGCTTGGGCGATCATGTCACGAAAGATACATGACTGACTGGGCAGAAGATTTTCTATCCTGCTCTTTAAATTATAGCTAAAGGGAAAAAAAGAGACGGATTGTATTAATAAGTAGTAATTGGTGGGGGATCAGTTTATGACTTAATAACGATAGAAAACTGATCACCCACTTTTTGCTCAGTAGAATCTTTACTTATGTTTCCAACTATTATCTTCATTCAGTCAGTTAAGTGTCATACGTGATACACGCTTTGGGAGATCATGTCTCGAAAGAGACATGGCTGACTGGGCAGAAGATTTTCTATCCTGCTCTTTAAATTATAGCTGAAAAGAAAGACGGGTTCTATTAATAAGTAGTAATTTGTAGGGGATCAGTTTATAACTTAATAACAACAGAAAACTGATCCCCCACTTTTTACCCATTGGCAGCTTTACTTATATTTCTAACTATTATCTTCATTCAGTCAGATAAGTACCATACGTTATACCAGCTTGAGCGATCATGTCTCGAAAGAGACATCACTGAGTGGGTAGAAGATTTTTCCAAAGTGGTTTGCCATAACTTTCTGTGATAAAGTTATAGAATCCCAATCTGCCGTGCTTTTTAACCAACACAGTGACCAAGCTTTTCAACAGTACTTCTAGCTCTTGACTGGATGTAGTCGTTCCACTCTTAGTACATTTACAATTAAGCAAGATAAATTTTGACGAGAAAAAACTCCTGTGCCGAAACAGAGACTCAAGCTTTTTAGCGGTAGTTGTAGCTCTTGATTCGATGTAGTCGTTTAACTTGAAGTCGGTTGAGAGGGTGAGGCCAGGGAGGCACATTTTGAGAGACTAGCGTCATCGATACTGGTGGAAGGTAAAAAAATGTCTCTATTCGAATTTTGAATGATACATAATTGACTGGGCAAAAGATTTTTCTGTTTTTGGTTGCTATTACTTTTTTCCTTTCCAAAATTACTGTTTTCTACAAGCAGAAGTTTATGTATGATATATTTAATGACCAAAGAGGAACAGGCGTTGCTACCGACGTTAAAAACAAAAATCATTAAAAAATTACTGTTTTCTACAAGCAGTAGTTTATGTATAATATCATTTTTTTACCGCGAGGTTGTAAAATACATCAAGTTGGGAAACTGGCCCGGTATATCCTTCACTTAATGAGGGTGAATGGGCTTCTCTTAAGCCGTGGTAGGCAACCCATCTAGTGATGGTGTCACGATAAAAAACCCTTGGTAGCTCTGGCGAAGCATCAAGTATTCATCTACTGACAAGAATTTGAATCTCGGCCGAGGCCGCAAAATGATTATGTTGATATTGCAATTGCTTTCTGCGGTAGACTGGTAGCCAACCAAGGCTATAGAAATAGTTACCAAACTGTTTGAACTAGGATCTTTGATTTGCCATTCCGAGCCGATATCCACTGTACTACAAAGCGCATCTTATGCAACCATATATTTATATCTTTTTTCTCATAGCACCTATAGGTGCTATGAGAGAGAGTGACAGGTTAGAGGGGGTGTCAGGAAATAGGTAAGAAAAGGATGAAAATACTGATGAAAATGGAGAAACAAGCATGAGAGAGAGGATGCAGGTTATTGAGTTAGGAGATGAATATTGATTTTACATTTAAATTCTTGTAGCTGTTGGGGTAGTAAATAAAAGGAAGGAAATTCAAAATAGGGAAGTGCGAGAAAAGAAGCTACTGGAGTAGAATTTGCGTTTATATTTTATTGGTTACACAGTAAAAGGGTGGGTCCTAGTTTCTAATCTTATGGCTCTACTAAATTCATTTATAGGGGGCACCAGAGAGCTAAGTTCATCGGAGTAGAAGCCGTGAAATCTTTTGTAGAAGAGACACAGGGAAGTCACATTTGGCCGGTAAGAAAGCGACTGAATCTGAGCTGCTAAGTCGGGATCGATCACATTACAGATTCTTCGTTAGACTTTTTCAAGGACCCCTAGGTGGATAGCAGGAGCACTTGACAAGATATGGCTGCAGTAATTCAATGGTCCTGGAGCTCAGACTCTTTGGACGTTGGCACGAAAGACTAAAAAGCAATAGTTATTTCCAGTTAAAGCGAAACCGTAGACTGAAAGAAAAATGAATGGATGTAAGTCAAATTTTGATTTCCTGGTATCGATATCAAATAAGTTTTTTTCATCGTAAACTGACTTTTGAAGACTAAATAAGTCCTCTGAGTAAATGGTATCATAGCTGACGCTAAGAACAGCAATTATACCTACTTAGAGCCAAACCCGAAGCAGAACTAAAATAAAAGGGCTGAAAAAATACAGACATACAGGTAGATAAACAGACACACACAAACATCTTGCCTCTTATATATATATATATATATATATTATCGATTTTTGCACTATTGTAAGAACTACAACCTTGAAACTTCTGAATATCGTTTCTTATGTCTTTGTCTATGTGTGTATCACAATTGATCAAAATCGAACCACTCCTTCTATAACCCGATGTTTTCGATTATCGATTTTCGATATTTATCGGGGGTACCACGACAAAAAACCTACCTAAAAGCACTTGCAGAGGCTTATAGTACAACCGTGTAAATTTTCAAGAAAATCGGTTCAGCCATTTCGGAATCTATAGATATCGGGGACACAGACACACAGACACACAGACACACGCAGATATGCACACACATACAGACAAAGTTCCATTTATAAATAAGTTTATATATATATATATATATATATATATATATATATATATATATATAAAGAGAGAAAGAAGTTATGATAATATTTAGTTCTGACGAGTGAGAACATTATGAAGGTGTCCTAACGACACTTTGAAGTTGGCATGAACCTGCTCAGTTAGTGTGACAAATTCTTTTTTACGAATATATATATATATATATATATATAATTGACCACTGCATATTTTTATTAAAAACTATTCAATACAATTATATTAAAGAACTTTTGAATATTTTCCATCAGTAAACGAATCATTACGCGACCTAGGTTTCTACCATGAGTGGCGTTTTCAGGCGATTTGCAATAACTTATTATTGCATATCGCCTGAAGACACCATTCATGGTAGAAACCTAGTTCGCGTAATAACTTGTTCACAAATGGAATATATATATATAAAAGAGAAAGATAGAATTCTAGAGGTTATATATACGTAAAGAGAAAGAGAGTAAAGAAAGCAAGTAATCTTTTAAGCGTCAAAAAACAATTTTACCGATAGTAATATTAAAAACAGAACAGTGAAATACAGACGTCTGCCAAAATATTGATTTTTCAGTCTATCTACGCTAGAGCTTAGGATGTGCGTCGTGGTCCAGTGGATATCGGCTCGGAACGAGAAAACGCGGAGCCGAGTTCGAATTCCAGTTGAATCCATTGTATTCACTTACGCGCAAATACCCTTCGGAAAGGTATTAATCCGTCTCTTCCTTCCAGTTATGGGTTAAATAGCAGGACAGATTGGGTACTATAGCCTTGGTCGGCAACCAGTCTGCCGCAGAAAGCAATGGCAACCTACTACTGGGTAATCTTCTGTCCAGTCAGTCATGTCTCTTTCGAGACATGATCGCCCTAGCGTGTATCACGTATGGCACTTAACTGAAGCTAGAGCTATAGCAAAACAAAAATTAAAATAAAAACGCAACACCGCTCAGGGATTCCTATCTAACCCGTAACTGAATTTATGAATTGGGTACTCTGATCATTGTGGTGCATTGGATATCGGCTCGGAATGAGAAATCGAGGAGCTGAATTCATTGCTTTCACTTCCGTGCAAATACCCTTGGGAAAGATATTAATCCGTCTCTTCCCTCCAGTTATGGGTTAAATAACAGGACAGATTGGGTTCTGTAGACTTCGTCGGCAACCAGTCTACCGCAGAAAGTAGTGGCCCCATACTGCGGGATAATCTTCTGCCCAGTCAGTCATGTCTCTTTCGAGACATGATCGCCCAAGCGTGTATCACCTATGGCACTTAAATGACTGACTGAAGATAATAGTTGGAAATATAAGTAAAGCTTCTACTGGACAAGAAGTGGTGGATAAGTTTTCTATTGTTATTAAGTAATAAACGGATCCCCCAATAATTACTACTTAATAATACAATCCGTCTCTTCTACCTTCAGCTATAGTTTAAAGAGCGGGATAGAAAAATCTTCTGCCCAGTCAGTCATGTCTCTTTTGAGACATGATCGCCCAAGCGTCTATCACGTATGGCACTTAAATGACTGACTGACTCTGATCAGCAGACCGGAGTTAATCCCGCTTCCTGATCCTTAGAAATAATTGAATCGGACTATTGGTCATTTGTGTACCTCGGCGTGGTGTAATGGTTAGCAAACGCGTCTCGCTAGAATCATTATAACTGAGTAGTGAGTTCGATCCTCAATGGGTGCCCCCTACTTTCGGCCGTGTGTCACGTCGAAGCTACGCTTAGAAAATCACCTTCCTACAGGCTTGGGCTTAGAACCCTGCCCCATAAAAAATCAATTTGTTACGGAAACAGCAAAAACGCTGCCCTACACACCATTGGACTTTACGTGAAAGTTTATTTATTTTTTTATTGGTCGTTAGTTATAATGTCCTTTTAGATAAAGGACACCTGATCATTTGGTTCAGAGCCCCTGACATTTAGATCCACCTGGATCATCTCTGATTATCGAACGCAATTTGCCTCACCTGATCTTTAGACACAGTTTGGATATCCAATTAGCTGATCATTAGATCCGATTGAATCGAATTTCTTGATCGCTGTTTGATGTTATTTACGAGGGTAAGTCATAAATTATCCTCACTGTCGCCATAACGTATCTTTAAGATTGTCACCCTGCCTGCTGCTGGTGCGTGCTTATAGTTGGGCAATTGTGGTCACGGGATCGAGATTTGAAGTATCACTTATGGTACTTAACAGTACTGAATTTTTTCATGCTGTCATTTCTCGTTTGCATTTCACCTTTTTCTATTGCAACAATATATTTTTCTTTTTATTGTTCATAGCTAAACACTTTTTGTCGCTGTCTTTCTTCTTTGTCTAGGAAATCCTGTATGTCTTCTGCTTTCAACCCTGTGTCATCTGTTCATGTGTTAAGGTAAATTGTTAAAATTGAACGATAGTATGTCCTGCCTAGTTCTCTCGATCCCTTAGAATCAGTCAGTTAAGTGTCATACGTGATGCACGTTTGAATGTGCAGAAGATTATCCAGCAGGTGGTTGCCATTGCTTTCTGCGATAGACTGGTTGCCAGCTAAGGCTATAGAACCCAATCTGTTCTATTATTTAACCCATTATTTAACCCATAACTGGAGGGGAGAAATGGATTAATACCTTTCCCAAGGGTATTTTTGTGTAAGTGAATGCAAGTAATTCAACTGGAATTCGAACTCGGCACTCCGAATTGACATTCCGAGTCGATATTCACTGCACAACAACGCACATCCGTAGATCAGAATTCCAATTTACAACCATTTTATTTAACGCAGCATTGGATTAAGCAATGCAAGTTTTTACTTCTGCCTTCTCAGTAGAATTGGGCGATCATGTCTCGAAAGAGACATGACTGACTGGGCGGAAGATTATACTGCAAGTTGACAGCCAATGCTATAGAACCCGATCTGTCCTGTTATTTAACCCATAACTAGAGGGAAGAGACAGATTAATGCCTTTTCCAAGGGTATTTGAGCGTAAGTGAATGCAATGAATTCAACTGGAAATCGATCTCATCTCCCTGATTTCTCGTTCCGCGCCGATATCCACTGCACCACAACACACATCCTCCCTTAGAATAGCGTTGCTGAAAACTTAAACAGAACTTTAGAGAAAGACATCCTTGTGTTCCGCTTCTTTTAGAGGTAGGACCGATATTTTGTAACAGGTAAGTAACCTTTTCTTTTTCCGTAACGAAATATTAATGTTTCTTGATACTTTGCTTAGTTTTGAAATGCATTTTTCTTTACAAATCGATATATAGTTTTCTTACTTTAAGTAATGCTTTGTTATGGATTTCATTTACGGCCTTGTCTAGACGGTCTTATATGTATCTTCCATCAACGCAGTAATCATCTGTTTAAATCGTAAGGTAAATTGTTCAGATTGACCGTTAGTAAGTGCTGGCTCCCAAGATCACTTAGGATAGCCTCGCTATCCTAAATTTCACTAGAACCAAAGAAAAACACTAGAAACAAAGAAGAGAGTACTGGATTGCTATGTGATGTCAGTTTTTCAATATGACAGTGAATGCTGGACAATATCATCAAAGATGAAGGAAAGACTTGGAGCAACTGAAATGTGGTTCTACAGAAGAATACTGGATATAAAGTGGGGGATCAATTCCATATTACAATCAATATATAAACTGACCCCTCACTTTGTGGTCACAGCAGTTTCTCTACATTTATATTCCTGAGATCCAAAAGCACAAGGAGGCATTCCAGAAGTTGAGTATTAAGAAACAGGACAATTTCTCTAGAAACAAAGAAGAGAGTACTGGATTGCTATGTGATGTCGGTTCTTCAATATGGCAGTGAATGCTGGACAATATCATCAAAGATGAAGGAAAGGCTTAGAGCAGCCCAAATGTGGATCTGCGGTATTAAGAGATAGGAAATGTTCACTGGAAACAAAGGAAATATTATTGGATTGCTATGTGATGTCAGTTCTTCAATATGGCGGTGAATGCTGGACAATATCATCAAAGATGAATAAAAATTTGAAGCAATTGAAATTTCGTTCTACAGAAAGATGCTGCGGACATGGGTCAAGCATGTGAGAAATGATGAGGTTTTAGAAAGGATGGAAATAAATAGGAAATTAATACTGAGCATCACCTTCATTTATGTTTTTAACTATTAGTCACTCAGTTAAGTTCCATACGTGATACACGCTTTGGGCGATCATGTCTCGAAAGTGACATGACTGATGGGGCAGAAGGTTTTCTATCCTGCTCTTTAAACTATAGCTGAAGGGAGGTGAGACGGCTTGTATTAGTAAGTAATAAGTAATGGGGGATCAGTTTATGACTTAATAACAATAGAAAACTGATCCCCCACCTTTTGCCCAGTGGAAGCTTTACTTATGCTTTCAACTATTATCTTCATTCAGTCAGTTGAGTGCCATACGTGATACACACTTCGGGTGATCATGTCTCGAAAGAGACATGACTGACTGGGGAGAACATTTTCTATCCCGCTCTTTAAACTATAGCTGAAGGGGCAAGTGACGGATTGTATTAGTAAGTAGTAATTAGTGGGGGATCAGTTTATTACTTATTTTTGCCCAGTAGAAGCTTTACTTATGTTTCCAACTATTATCTTCAGTCAGTCAGTTAAGTTCCATACGTGATACACGCTTTGGGCGATCATGTCTTGAAAGAAACATGACCGACTGGGCAGAAGATTTTCTATCCTGCTGTTTAAACTATAGCTGAAGGGAGGTGAATCGGCTTATATTATTAAGTAATAAGTAGTGGCGGATCAGTTTATTACTTCATAACAATAGAAAACTGATCCCCCACTTTTTGCCCAGTAGATGCTTTACTTATGCTTTCAGCTATTATATTCAATCAGTCAGCGAAAAACAAAGAAGGTACTGGATTGCTATGTGATGTCAGTTCTTCAATATGGCAGTGAATGCTGGACAATATCATCAATGATGAAGGAAAGGCTTAGAGCAGCCCAAATGTGGATCTGCAGTATTAAGAGATAGGAAATTTTCACTAGAAACAAAGAAAAGATTACTGGATTGCTATGTGATGACAGTTCTTCAATATGGCAGTGGCAATATCATCAAAGATGAAGGTTCTACGGGAAGGATTCTGCGGATATCATGGACGGTGCATGGAGGTTTTGAAAATGATGGAAACGAAAAAAAAACACCGAGCATCAGAAAAAACAGCAACAGTTCCTGGGACATGCAATGAGGAAAGATGGCTTAGAAATTCTGATACTAACAGGACAGATAGACGTAAAAAGAGACAGGGGAAAGCAGAGGCCTTCCTGCCGGACGCAGTTTACCGTCATGCCCAGGACCGCTATTCTTGTCTTGCAACATTTTCTATTTTCGTGAAAATCATCATACGATGCTTATGAAATCGTTTCTTCCTAATTTCCTTTTTTTTTTTTTTTAGAAATAATAAAAATAAAGATGGCTGTCGTCATCTTAACTGTTATATCACCCGATTCTGTTTGTGATCACCATAATAGTTATTGTCTTCCTAGTCCCTCTCCGAAAGCAATCCTTTTTTTGACACACCCAGCCGTTGGTGACATTACAACTAACGGATATTCAATACCCTTACACTCCAATGCTTCCTCATGGAAGAGATCTTATCTATATTATCGTCGTGCATACTGTTTTTTGTTGTTGTTGTTTTTTTTTGTTTTTTTTTTACGCCCTCGTCCCACAATTTCTCTCTGCTTCCAAACTTCCCGCCATTTTGATTTTTGTCTATCTATCGACCGCCTGTTTTTTCTTTCTTTAAACATTTTTTCTCGTTTTTTTTTTTTTAATTTCTTTGGTTTGAAATACAATCCTGTTCGTTTCCCCATTTATCTAAGGATATTTCAGTCTCATTACCTCTGTATGTCTTATCATTTTGTTTACGCTACGTCATCTCCGTTTGCTATTTTTCTTTTTCCGGTTAAGTCTTCTACATCTTCGATAATCTCTCCGTCATTTTCAGTCAATTTAAAAAAAAAAGAAAGAAAGACTCGTCATCTTTTTTTTTTTTTAATCATATCACCCCAAGCAAGGTGAAAATGCCACTGATGCGCAGGGGGCTACGTAAGAGTGAAAAGATTGGAAAAGAGAAAGCCGGAAACCACATCCTAAACAGGAAACAAGGGATGAGCCTCTTCACCTGTTCAATAGACGTGGGTGGAGTGTGAACCGTGCGATAGTTTAGTCTATCTACTCCAATAGAAAAATAAAATAAAATAAAATAAAAAAGAGTGAAAAGATTGGAAAAGAGAAAAACCGGAAACCACATCCTAAACAGAAAACAAGGGATGAGCCTCTTCACCTGTTCAATAGACGTGGGTGGAGTGTGAACCGGGTGATAGTTTAGTCCATCTACTCCAATTGAAAAAAAATAAAATAAAATAAAAAAAAGAGTAAAAAAACTGGAAAAGAGAAAAACCGGAAACCGCCTTGTTCTCATTTTTCTATTTCATCTTGCTTTTTAATTTTTTTTTAAATAAGTGTTTAATCAGATTGCATCGTCCTTTACATTCTTCTTCCAAAGAACAAATTAATGGCTATTATAGGTGAAACGTAATGATTGTTTTTAAAAAAAAACTTTTGTGGTGCAGTGGATATCGGCTCGGAACGAGAAATCGGGGAGCCGAGTTCAAATTCCAGTTGAATTCATTGCATTGACTTACGCGCAAATACCCTTGGGAAAGGTATTAATCCGTCTATTCCTTCCAGTTAAGGACAGATTGGGTTCTATAGCCTTGGCCAGCAACCAGTCTACAGCAGAAAGCAATGGCAAACTACTGCGGGATAATCTTCTGCCCAGTCAGTCATGTCTCTTTCGAGACATGATCGCCCAAGCGTGTATCGCGCATGGCACTTAACTGACTGACTGATGTGTCCCACCCCTTCCACCCGAATCCAATAGAGGCATTCTACATGGTTATCTCTCTCTATAGAAGTGACGAGGGTGATGCTGTTTAAATATTTGCTATGTAAATTCACCATATGTTTTTATTCTTATTATTCCTTAAACTACCCGAGTGAAACAGGGTTAAACTTCTAGTATATATATATATATATATATATATATATATATATATTAACCTTGTTACGCTCATGGGAAGGGAGTGTGAGCGAGAGAGAGAGAGAGAGAGAGAGAATAGCGAGGTAGCGTCAGATGAGTTTCTTCTCTTTACTACCAGATATGAAGCTTTACTACCAGATATGGAGCTTTTCCTGCGATTTGCTTTTTAACAATACCATATCATTTTATTATTTTCAATAATTAAGCCTTCGAATAGTGAAGTATACACACACACACACACACACACACACACACACACACACATATATATATATATATAACTGTAAATTTATCTTTGAACACGTCTCGAAAAACTCACCGAGTATAAACGCGGAGGGGAAAAACATGGAAACAAAAAAAGAAACGAACTAAGCACTTGAACATTAGTCAAAGTACTAGTCGATAGAAAACAAAAACCCGAGACGAGGAACCTAACACGTAAATCGCTCAATACAGTAGCGGAGCAAATAAATAAGGAAGTAGCTAACCTAGAGCCAACGGACCAACCAAGGTTTCACCAAATGGATCGTCAGGGCAAGTATTGAGTGTTTGGCGTCTTCTATTTTTAATCACGTGGTTGCGGAGTGGCTTATATACTACCGCCTTACTTCAGCCTAATTAGCGAACTTGCCCTGACGATCCATTTGGTGAAACCTTGGTTGGTCCGTTGGATCTAGGTTAGTTTCCTACTTATATATATATATATATATATATATATATATATATATATATAGAGAGAGAGAGAGAGAGAGAGAGGAAATATATATTATTAGAGTTTCTAATTGAGAATTTTTTACTTTTTCCTTTCTTTTCTTTTTTTCCCCTTATTTACTTTTCTCTACTTCTCTCTATTTTTCTTCTTTCCCGCCCCTGCCATTTCCGTTTGTTTTTGTTTAACCCAATTCTCAATTTAATGAACTCCCATTCCTTAACCCTTTTCCTTTGTAATGCTAGACATGTCTAAATTTCCCATCTCTTCACTTACAACTCTATCTAAAAGTACAAACCAAAAATAGACTGATTTACAAAAAATTTTCTCAAATCTTAACCGTCATTTATTTATTTTTTTTTTTATTTCTCTTTTTAATTTTAATTTTTTTTCATTTTGGAATATGGACTGTTGCTGAGGATACGTGAAACCACTCTTGGGGATTTCATGTTGAAATGTTCATTCAACATTTTTGAATTTTGAAAATTTATTTTACTTTATATTGGCTCTGTAATTTTAATTACATTGTTGAGCTCTTCTCCTGTATCATTTTTTAATATTAAAATTTTAATATTAATTAGGATCATTTTCTTGGAATTTACCTTCCTACTTTTCCGTTTCGAATTAAAGTATTTTAATAAAATATATATATAATACAAAATCTAGAATGGAGCCACCACCTACCGCGGTTTCACACGAACGGTTCTTCAGGCCGAGAGGGTCACGCCCTGAAGAACCGTTCGTGTGAAACCGCGATAGGTGGTGGCCCAATTCGCTATTTTGTATTGTATTCTGCTCTACTTTTGTACATTCGGACTTTCGTATCGAGCACTTTGCTGTTAAGGTTTCGTCTTCGGTTTTTTTTTTCTATCAAACGAGCACTAGACGTATTGTTCTTGTGCGCTGTTTGTTACTTAACACCCCCTTTATTTAACCCACGAGGTAGTTCTCGCCGCGTTAGAAGACGGTTTATATTACTGTTAGTTCGCATTATTTTCGGATATTTAGTCTGTTTCTATTAGTGTTGACTTACTATGATTAAGTTCACTATTATATATATATATATATATAATAATATTTATTAATAAATTATAACATTGATATGTTATAATATCACTACAAAAGTAGCTATTTTGTTTCGCCACTTTTTGTGTCTTATCAAGTGATGTCTAAATCACTTGTTATGACACAAAAAGTGTCAAAACAAAATAGCTACTTTTGTAGTGATATTAAAACATATCAATGTTATAATTTATCAATAAATATTATTATTATTAGCTCTACTTTGTATTGAGCCCTTTTTAAAAATCGTGTTTCTTTGGATGGGGAATATTATTCCACACATACTTGGATATATATATATATATATATATATATATTAATAATAA
Source organism: Ascarosepion bandense (assembly GCA_037127315.1). Classification (NCBI taxonomy): domain Eukaryota; kingdom Metazoa; phylum Mollusca; class Cephalopoda; order Sepiida; family Sepiidae; genus Ascarosepion; species Ascarosepion bandense. The sequence goes on along the minus strand of JBBBDQ010001740.1, from coordinate 979,550 downwards.
TAATAATAATTATTATTATTAAACCGACTCTGCGTGTATTCTAATCTCAAAATTTTATAGAAGGGACTTTCTAAGACTATGAATGACCAGCAGAATCTAAATCCGTTATTGCCCTCGGCTATAAAGCTTTGGGCAAAGAGGGGGAAAAAAAGAAAACTGCGTGGGACCGACAATACATACGGTTCCTCCCAGTAAAAAGAAAAAAAAACCCTCTAACGGAACAAACAACCAGAAAAGAAAAGTGCTCGATACACACAACCGAAAAGTATTTAACTAGAAGGCAGTAACGCAGAGCAAACACAGTAACAAAATAGCAAGATCGCCAAGACCGACCGCGGTTTCGCACAACGGCTCGTCAGGGCCTGACGAGCCGTTGTGCGAAACCTCGTGATCGATACTATATATATATATATATATATATATACACTATTATAATAAAGACCGTTGTGCATTTTTGTATATATACACTACCGGCCATAATTATTAGGCCATCCCAGCTTTTTAAAAATAATAATGTATTTCATACTAATTTTAGTATTTATTCCCAAGTTGATAATTTTAAAGGGAACAAGGATGGTTCTTTTGTTATTACTGCACAATAATATGTGCATTAAATGAACTGTTCTAGTGTCCAGTTTTGTTTTTCTCTTCCCCATTTTTGTCTCTTCTCCTTATTGGCTGGCCGAAGCAAAGTCTTCCTGGCTGCCTTGTGAAATTTGCAAAGTAATAATATCAAAACCACCATTCTATTTTCATTTAGAATTATCCACTTGGCAATAAATTCTAAAAATAGTATGAAATGCATTATTATTTTTAAAAAGCTGGGGTGGCCTAATAATTATGGCCGGTAGTGTATATATTTATATATCAGGAACAATTTCAGTAGGGAAGATCCACTTTGTTTATATATATATATATATATATATATATATAATCTTCTGGGTGCGATGGGTAAATTGTCGCTATTTGCCTTATAAATTTTGCAAAGTAATAATAACAAAAGAACCATTCTATTTTCATTTAGAATTATCCACTTGGTAATAAATTTTAAAAATAGAAAAAAATACATCATTTTTTTTTTTTAACTGTGGTGGACTGATAATCATATAATAACTCAAACGCTTTGAGATTTCGGTGCTAGTGCACCATCATCAGGCAATGAAATGTTTTTCGGTTACAGAGTCATATATATATATTGATATGGAAACTCAAAATCGAATGCATAGATGTCATATTAGGTTAATGTGGTGGAGTGGGAGATTATTAGAATTTAAAAGATTTATTAGAATTTAATTAAAGATTTATTAGAATTTAAAAGATTTATTGTGTAAACCAATGCATATTGCAACATTTATCCGTCGCAGTGTTAGTATGGGTAAGGAAGTTGACAATTGTCTTACCTTCAACTCCATAAAGCAGCCATTCCCAAGCTGGGAAAATTTCCCCCTGGGGGAACATTTAAAGTTACCAGGGGGGAAATAATTCATATGTCAGGTGGATGATGTACCTAAGGACATGCAAAATGAGTTCTTGGAGCTCAATCATGACTCTTCTGCCAAGGATGATTTTCGTGCACAAGATTTTGAAGAATTCTAAGTTAATATGCGTGGAGGATACCCACAACTGAGCAACAACGCATTGAAAATCCTCGTTCTGTTTTCCACAACCTTTGTGAGTCAGGATTTTTCACTTTTCTCACAATCAAGCCCAAAGCACGAAACCGACTGGAGGTGGAATGTGACATACGTTGCGCCCTTGCCAAAACTAACCCTGATATTGCTACACGGGTGCACAAGAAGCAGCATCACCCTTTTCACTAATTTAATTCTGAAGTAGAAGAGCAAACAAAAGTCCTTTTATTTGTTACTAATTGTTCTCTATGACTATGCTTAGTTGTTACTAACTGCTCTCTATCCACTTTACTTTGTAACTATACGTTTATAAGGATATTTGTACATTTGAAAAATACATTAGTAAATAGTCTCAGTGTGTTTTAACTGCTCTTTCTCTCATACACATGAAGGGGGAATCTGGATGTAGGCGGAAATGAGAGAAAACATTTTGGGAAGTACAATCATAAAACTATACGGAAGAGTTTTCTGCGAAAAACCTACATACAACTTCTTCTTTTTCTTCTTCTTCTTCTACTTCTTCTTCTTCTTCTTCTATGTGCCCTGTCCATTCAGAATGTAGCCGATCATGGTTCTCCACGACTCCCTACCCCTTGTGGCTCTTAATATGTTTGCAGTATCGCCCAGCATTACTCGCGTGTAATGAAAGCTTTAAAACTAAACCAAGTTCCTGGTGTTCATACTTTTTAGACGTTGGCAAGAAAGACTAAAAAGCAATAGTTGTTTCTAGTTAAAGCGAAACCGTAGACTGAAAGAAAAATGAATGGCTGTAAGTCAAATTTTGATTTCCTGGTATCGATATCAAATAAATTTCTTTCATCGTAATCTGAATTTTGAAGACTAAATAAGTCCTCTGAGTAAATGGTATCATGGCTGAGACTAAGAACTACAATTATACCTACTTAGAGCCAAACCCAAAGCAAAAACTAAAATAAAAGGGCTAAAATAAAATACCGACATACAGGTAGATAAACAGACACACACGCAAACATCTTACCTTTTATATATATATGCATAATCGATTTTCTGCACTATTATAAGAACTGCAACCTTGAAACTTCTGAATATCGTTTCTTATGTCTTTGTCTATGAGTCTATCAAATTTGATTAAAATCGGACCACTCCTTCTATAACACGATTTTTTCGATTATCGATTTTCGATATTTATCGGGGGTACCTCGACACAAAACCTAGCTAAGAACACTCGCAGACGCTTATAGTACAACTGCGTAAATTTTCAAGAAAATCGGTTCAGCCGTTTCGGAATCTATAAATAACGGACAGACTCACACACATAGACACACACACATACACACAGACAAAGTTCCATTTATAAATAAGTTTGGATGACATACACAAATAAAACATATTTTCTTTTAATTCTACCACCCCAAGCAAGGCGGTAACGCCACTGATGTTCAGGGGTCTACATTTGAGTAAAAACAAATGAGATAGGGAAAGAGTAAAAAGAAAGACTAATTTTTTTTTCATATCACCCCGAGCAAGGCGGTAACGCCACTGATGTACGGGGGGTGGCTACATAGGAGTGAAAAGATTGGAAAAGAGAAAGCCGGAAACCACATCCTAAGCAGGAAACAAGGGGTGAGCCTCTACACCTGTTTAATAGACGTGGGTGGAGTGTGAACTGGGCGATAGTTTAGTCTATCTACTCCAATTGAAAAAAAAAAGTGAGAAGATTGTAAAAGAGAAAACCGGAAACGGCATCCTAAACAGGAAACAAGGGATGGGCCTCTTCACCTTTTCAATAGATGTGGGTGGAGTGTGAACCGGGCTCAGTTAGAAAGGAGCAAGAGGAGGATGTGAGAACAGGTGTGATGACAATTGCAAAGGTAAAGAGAAAAGAAAAGGTATACAGGGTGATGTAGAAAGAACTAGAGTCAAGTGGTTAAGAGATGTGTATTGACATTGCATTTAAACTCCTGGAGGTTGTAGCTGTCAGGAAAGCAAAAATATGGAAGTTAGGCGGGAAGTTAGAAAAAATAAGCTTAGTGTGTAGTATTGTGTTCTGAATTTGATTGATCTGACTATGAATGGGTGGAACCCAGTTGCCAGACTTGTTGCACGAGTAAACATCTGTGGCAGGGGCACCGGTGACTTAAGTTCGTTGGAGCAGAAGCCATGAAAATATTTTTAGAACAAAGGGAAGCCACATCCAGTCGGTGATAAAGTGGCTGGAGTCGAGCCGCCAAATCGGTACCTATCATATTACTGATTTTCCTTTGGAGCCTGTCAAGAACACTGAGATGAACAGCAGGTGCGCCTGACCATATATGACAGTAGTATTCCATGCACGGACGGATGGTTCATTTGTAAGATGGATTCAGGAGGAAAAACTTCCTAGCCCCACACAGTGACCCAACCTTCCTAGGAGTGGATTTAGCTATTGACACAATGAAATGATGGTTGATTTGTATATGTGCAAGATGGATTCATGCGGAAAAAAACTTCCTGGCCCGACACAGTGACCCAACCTTCCTAGCAGTGGATTTAGCTATTGACTCAATGAAATGATGGTTGATTTGTATATGTGCAAGATGGATTCATGCGGAAAAAAACTTCCTGGCCCGACACTGTGACCCAACCTTCCTAGCAGTGGATTTAGCTATTGACTCAATGAAATGATGGTTGATTTGTATATGTGCAAGATGGATTCATGCGGAAAAAAACTTCCTGGCCCGACACAGTGACCCAACCTTCCTAGGAGTGGATTTAGCTATTGACTCAATGAAATGGTTCCACTTGAGATCGAAAGAGAGGGTAAGGCCGAGGATATAAAAACAAATGTACACGACGTGGAGAAATACATTTCCCTTCCACAAGACTGCTTCCCCGACGGCTACAATCTCCAGGAGTTTAAATGTAAGGTCAACAGACACCTACTAACACACTAATTCGCATCCATTCTTTCAAACACTCTTCCCATCTACCCAACCCTCAGCCTCGGTATCCTTACCCATCTATCACCCTCCTTCTGACATTTCCTATATCTAACCACACTTTCTCTTTACCTTCCCCTATGTAACCCCCTGCACAATAGTGGCAGTGGAATGCCTTGCTTGGGGTGAAATGATTAAAAAAAATTTCTATACTATTATAATGTGGATATAAAGTTGGGGATCAATTCTGCATTACAATCAATATATAAACTGATCTCTCACTTTATGGCCACAGTCATCCTTCTCTTACCCACTTCCTGACACTTCCTATAATCTTTCTCAGCACTTTCCCCTATGTAACCCCTTGCGTAATATTAGCAGAGGAATGCCTTGCTTGGGGTGAAATGATTAAAAAAGAAATCTAATGCTAAACAAACTATCAGGAAGAATAAAAAGAAAAGTCTCACATATAACTTGAAGAGACTTCTGTTCAAACATTGTTATGGTTTCAAATTTGGAGGGGCCGGATTTAGTTTTATCTCAAAAGGATAAGGCAGGCGTTATCTTTGTGCAAACGGGACGGCACCATGTGCTTAGGGATTCCTCTAGGTATCAACGGGATGGTGGAAGATTTTGTTCCCGCGAAATATGGCGGTACGTAGATTCTGCAACTTTCCTCTTCGGTTGCTGTGAGCTGAAAACATGTGACTAGCGCTTGAGCCAGTATAAAACGTGACGTCACGAGCGTTTTTCATGTGAGCACGTGACTTCATCTCGAACAATGGAAGAAAAGCGCCTATTGTACCCTTCAGTTCAAAATTTAAACTGCTGCCAGATCTGAGTCGGGTGCCCCTGTTATCCACTTGTGAGTCCTTGACAAAATCCAACAGAGAATCTGTAATGTGATCGATCCCGACTTGGCATCCGCCCGTGCATTGAATACTGCTGCCATATTAGGTCGAGTGCCCCTGCTATCCACCTATGGGTCCTTCACAAAATCCAACGGAGAATCTGTAATGTGATCGATCTCGACTTGGCAGCTCAAATACAGTCACGTTCTCGCCGGCGCAATGTGGCTTTCCTGTGTCGCTTCTACAAATATTTTAACGGCTTCTGCTCCGATGAACTTAGCTCACTGGTGCTCCCTATATATGAATTTACTCGAGCCACAAGATTAGCAACTTGGTCCAACTTTTTACTGTGAAATCAATAAAATATAATTTCAAATTCTACTCCGCAGCTGCTTTTCTCGCACTTCCCGCCTGTGGAATTTCCTTCTGTTTACTTGCTTCCCCGACAGATACAATCTCCAAGAATTTAAATGTAAAGGCAATAGTCATCTATCTCACTAACCTGCATCCTATTTCTCATGGAATTCCCTTCCGTTTACTTCCTTTCCTGACAGCTACAATCTCCAAGAATTTAAATGTAAAGGCAATAGTCATCTATCTCACTAACCTGCATCCTATTTCTCATGGAATTCCCTTCCGTTTACTTCCTTTCTTGACAGCTACAATCTCCAAGAATTTAAATGTAAAGTCAATAGTCATCTCCTATCTCACTAACCTGCATCCTCTTTCTCATGGAATTCCCTTCCGTTTACTTCCTTCCCCGACAGCTACAATCTCCAAGAATTTAAATGTAAAGTCAATAGTCATCTCCTATCTCACTAACCTGCATCCTCTTTCTCATGGAATTCCCTTCCGTTTACTTCCTTCCCCGACAGCTACAATCTCCAAGAATTTAAATGTAAAGTCAATAGTCATCTCCTATCTCACTAACCTGCATCCTCTTTCTCATAGAATTCCCTTCCGTTTACTTCCTTTCCTGACAGCTACAATCTCCAAGAATTTAAATGTAAAGTCAATAGTCATCTCCTATCTCACTAACCTGCATCCTCTTTCTCATGAAATTCCCTTCCGTTTACTTCCTTTCCTGACAGCTACAATCTCCAAGAATTAAATTTTAAATTCAATAGTCATCTCCTATCTCACTAACCTGCATCCTCTTTCTCATGGAATTCCCTTCCATTTACTTCCTTTCCTGACAGCTACAATCTCCAAGAATTAAATTTTAAATTCAATAGTCATCACCTATCTCACTAATCTGCATCCTCTTTCTCATGGAATTCCCTTCCGTTTACTTCCTTTCCTGACAGCTACAATCTCCAAGAATTTAAATGTAAAGTCAATAGTCATCTCCTATCTCACTAACCTGCATCCTCTTTCTCATGGAATTCCCTTCCGTTTACTTCCTTTCCTGACAGCTACAATCTCCAGGAATTTAAATGTAAAGTCAATAGTCATCTCCTATCACACTAATCTGCATTCTCTCTCTCTCTCTCACATGCACCTTCCTCCGTCAACTCCACTCTCATCCTTTTCTTACCCACATCCTGTCACGCCTTATAATCTGTCACTCTTTCTCATAACTTTTTATGCATCCCCCTGAACCACGGTGGCAGTAAAATGCTTTGCTTGAGGCGATATGATTATAAAAAACAAAACAAAAAAGTTCGCCACATCGAGATTCAGATGCAGAAGGCCAGAAATTACAACGATGTGATAAAAACGACAAAGATGAGAACAATAGTTCTAATATGAATAATATAGATAAAAATAATTAGAGTTCAAAATTAAATAAGAATTAGACATTGCTACGACGCTAAACTAAATCTCTACAAAGCTCTGGAGGCAGAGGGTTTCAGAATTAGAAGCATGGATATGTGGGGAAGATAACGTCCAACCTATACTTGAACAGGTTTAACATTGTAGTTATAGGAGAAGTATCCTCTTACCAGACCTTTCCAGAAAGCAACAGTTCTTAGGACGAGACTTGAGTGGAGTATATCACACTAATATAATACAAGCGAAATTATTGTGTTTCGCTGAAATGTGAGTGACAACCGCGGATCTTAGCCGTGAAGGTTATAAACAAAGAAACTAAAGAATGGTAGAAAGGTATTGTAGGGCAGAAAATAATTTGTCACCCACAGGGACGCGGACACGCTTTAAGGGAAACAGATGCCAGATAAAAATTTTTAGTAATAATCTAAGAGTCAACTTTTTCTTTACTGTTTCCGAATGCATTTGTTTCCATTTCCTTTAAAACTTCCGAATTAAATATCCTGTCCAGAATTCTTCTATAATGTTACATCTCTGTTGCCTCAGTTCGACCCTTCAATGGGTTAGCATTCACCACCATATGGTTGGGGATAAATATAACATAGCAGTTCATGCGTTTGTTTCTAATGAAATCCTCATATCTGTAAACCTGCAATAAAGCATATCCGCTGTTAAATATTTTAGTCTTCTGCGAGGGGCGAAACATTCCAACACTCTATCTATACAAGTAGCAAGAAACTGTTAATTGTGAAAGTGCGCAAAAAATGGACACAGTACAAAAACAGTGACACCGAATACGAAGCAATAACATAAGCGACGCCAAAATAAACAGAAATTAACAGTTGTTCCTGAATGTCTCAGTAAGCTGACAAATGGTACTGAAGAGATCCAACATGGCACAGAATGGTGCCAAATGCGATCGCAGTGAAATGAAGAAATTATTTTTTTTCTACATCTAGAGAATATGGGACCAAAAAATATCTTCTGTTTGTCTTCAGTAAACGCATACAGACTCAAATATAAACAAACAATATTCTATAGACTCAAGTATAAAAAACAACCCCCCTCTGAAACAGTAGTTACCATCACGATGTTATAGGGTAACAGCAAATCGTTGGCTAGATCCTCAACCGGAGACACTAGCTACTTCGACATTAGAGCAGGGGTCCGCGAGGTTGACACCCTTGAACAATTTTCGCTGTGTTTTAGCCGTTGCGTACGTCTTGGGATCTCAACCCGAGAAACATTATGGTGTAGGTTTGATTGTATAACCAAGTCTCTGAAATTGAAATCCAGAAAAAAAAAAAAAAAATTGAGACAGTGGAAAGGAAAACATGACGTACTTGATGGGCTTGAGCAAATTGATGGCAGATCAGGGTTTAGGAGGAGTAATAAGAAAAGAGGATGTGCGTTGTGGTGCGTTGGTTATGGGCTCTGAAAGAGAAATCGGGGAGCCGAGTTCGAATTCTAGTTGAATTCATTGCAGTCACATACGTGCAAATACCCTTGGGAAAGGTATTATTCCGTCTCTTCCTTCCTTCCAGTTATGGGTTAAATAACAGGACAGATTGGGTTTTGTAGCCTTGGTTGGCAACCATTCTACCGCAGAAAGCAATGGCAAACTACTGCGGGATAATCTTCTGCCCAGTCAGCCATGTCTCTTTCGAGACATGATCGCCCAAAGCGTGTATCACGTATGGCACTCAACTGACTGACTAAATAAGAAAAAGGGTGTTAATACCTACAATGGATAGGAAAATGCAGAAGGCCGAGGTTACTTACGACCTGAAGAGACACGGAAGAAGAAGAGAAGAAGAAGAAGATGAGAAGAATAAGAAGAAGAAGAAGAAGAAGATGAGAAGAAGAAGAAGAAGAGTATGAAAAGAAGAATAAGAATAAGAAGAGGATGAGAAGAAGAAGAAGAGGATGAGAAGAAGAAGAAGAGGATGAGAAGAAGAAGAGTATGAGAAGAAGAAGAAGATTAAGAAGAAGAGGATGAGAAGAAGAAGAGGAAGAAGAAGAAGAGGATGAGAAGAATAAGAATAAGAAGAGGATGAGAAGAAGAAGAAGAAGAGTCTGAAAAGAAGAAGAAGAAGAAGAGAATGAAAAGAAGAAGAAGAAGAAGAGAATGAGAAGAAGAAGAAGAAGAAGAAGAAATATGTAAAATATTCGACATTAAAAAAAGCCTCGACTCTAAGTTTGACGGAATCCGAACTCAGATGCAGAGAGGTATTCTTAACATCTCTTGGAGACAACATCCAACTAAATCTCAGCTCTATAGACCCATTCTGATCCTACACGAACGTAGAATGCGCTTTTCAGGACACTGCTCGCGAGCAAGACAAGAACTTTCAGATGATCTACTTCTCTAGAAATACGGCCATGATGCAAGTTGGGTTAGTCGACCAGCAACTACTTACATTAACCCAGAATGATGCTATAGGGTAACACTAAATCTTTACTTAGATACTCAGTCTGAGACACTAGTTACTTCGACATTAGAGCAGGGGTTCTTGAGGTTGACACTCTTGAACACTTTTCGCTGTGTTTTAGCCGTTGAGTACGTCTTTGGAACTCCTACCGAGAAACATTATGGTGTAGGTTTTACTGTATCACTAAGTTCCTTGTATCCAGCTGATATCCAGAAAAAAAAAAAAACTGGACCGATACTAACTAAACAGATGATCTAGCAATCACCACATACACCATTATCAATTCCACATCTCTCCGTCATTAACAACAAAACGCTACCAAAATGCAGTTGGACTCCATGTCAAAGGCTCTAAAACGTAATTCTGAAGCTTTAACCATCAAGGTTCAATACAAACTGTCTCAAGTGAATCAATGTCTCAATTTATTTTTTACAAACCTCGGAAGCGAGATAAATACTACTGAGAAGGTAGAAGTGAAAATTTGCATAGCTTAATCCAGAGCTGCTGTAAATTGGAAATCTGAGCTGCGGGTGTGCGTTGCCGTGCTGTGGATATCGACGCGGAATTACAAATCATGGTGCCGAGTTTGAAATCCAGTTGAATTCCTTGCGTTTACTTAAAAACAAATACCCTTGGGAAAGGTATTAATTCGTCTCTCCCCTCCATTTATGGGTTAAATAATAAAACAGATTGGGTTCTATAGCCTTAGCTGGCAACCAATTTACCGCAGAACGAAATGGCAACATATTAATGGATGATCTTCTGCCCAGTCATGTTTTTTTCGAGACATGATCGCCCAAAGCGTGTCTCACATACGGCACTTAACTGACTGACCGAAGATAATAGCTAAAAACATAAGTAAAGCTTCTCATGAGCAAGAAATGGGGGATCAATTTTCTATTGTTATTAAGTAATAAACGGATCCCCCACTAATTACTACTTATTAATACAATCCGTCACTTCTCCCTTCAGCTCTAGTTTAAAGAGCAGGATAGAAAATCTTCTGCCTAGTCAGTCATGTCTCTTTCGAGACATGATCGCCCAAACGTGTCTCACGTACGGCACTTAACTGACTGACCGAAGATAATAGCTAAAAACATAAGTAAAGCTTCTCATGAGCAAAAAGTGGGGGATCAGTTTTCTATTGTTATTAAGTAATAAACTGATCCTCCACTAATTGATAGTTATTAATACACTCCGTCTCTTCTCCCTTCAGCTCTAGTTTAAAGAGCAGGATAGAAAATCTTCTGCCTAGTCAGTCATGTCCCTTTTAAGACATGATCGCCCAAAGCGTGTATCACGTATGGCACTGAACTGACTGAATGAAGATAATAGCTGGAAACATAAGTAAAGCTTCACCGAGATAAAAAGTAGAGCATCAGTTTTCTATTGTTATTAAGTAATAAACTGATCCCCCACTAAATTACTACTTATTAATACAATCCGTCTCTTCTCCCTTCAGCTATAGTTTAAAAAGCAGGATAGAAAATCTTCTGTCTCGTCAGTCATGTCCCTTTTAAGACATGATTCCCCAAAGCGTGTATCACGTATGGCACTGAACTGACTGACTGATCTACCAAACATACGGAAATTCATCCAAGCCACTGCAGAGGTGGTTTTAATGGATGGTGACACTGCTTTAGGCAATAAATAAGATACATCAGGCTAAACATGATGGACGCTCCATTCAAATACTGAGATTTATGCTAACATCTCTCGGGGACAAAATCAAACACAATCGCGTGTCTATGTATATCCTAGTTGATTTTCCAATCATAGGCGAACACAGATTACGCTTTTCAGGACACCGATAGCGAGCAAAACAAGAAATTTCGTGTGATCTAGATACACAGCCAAAGCGCATGCTGGGGTGGTCGACCTGCAACTACTTACATTGACCCATAGTATCTGCGTACCTTAGGTTGTTTAAATTGTGGCCTCCGATGACAAATCCGCGCATAACTTCTAGGGTCCTCAAAATATTCTCGCTGAACAAGTTGAACAGATCCGGTGAAAAGATACATCCTTGTCTTACACCCCTTTCTATCTTTGTATATCTGCTGAATTCATTAACTGTACGTATGCAAGCTGTTTGCTGTCAGTAAATATTCTTGATTACTCTTAAGATGTTTTCCAAATAGTCAAGGCTGTCGAGCATCTCCATCAATTCAACTCAATTCAGTATAGCTGACGAATCACCAACACACATAGACACATAGACACTAACATCGAGGTGAACTTCAACAATGATCTGCGAGGGATCTGCCTTTCTGGTCACCCAGATCTGGCGAAGGTCTAGTCGGTCGCTGAAGAAACACCTACATTGCCAAATTATATCGAGTCACAGGATGTCGTCCTAGAGACTATCCGACATTGATGGTCGACCGTGATTTCATAGACTCATGAATGTTCCAGCTAGCACGATCGAAAATATAGTAACAATCTCAGAAATAAAATGACTCATATCTAAACTTATTTATAAATGGAACGTTTTCTCTGTGTGTGTGTGTGTGTGTGTGTGTGTGTGTGTGTGTGTGTGTGTGTGTGTGTGTATCCTTTACCTATTGACTTGAAAATTTACACAGTTGTACTGTAAGCATCTGCGAGTGTTCTTGGCTAGATTTTGTGTTGAGGTACCCCCGATAAATATTGAAAATCGATAATCGAAAAAATCGGGTTATAGAAGGACTGGTCCGATTTTAATCAAATTTGATACACCCATAGACAAAGACATAAGAAACGATATTCAGAAGTTTCAACGTTGCAGTTCTTAAACTAGTCCATAAACTCGATAATATATATATATATATATATATATATATATATATATATATATAGATGTTTGTGTGTGTGTCTGTTTATCTGCCTGTATGTCTGTATTTTTTCAGCCCTTTTATTTTAGTTTTTGCTTCGGGTTTAACTCTAAGTAGGTATAATTGTAGTTCTTAGTCTCAGCCATGATACCATTTACTCAGAGGACTTATTTAGACTTCAAAATTCATTTTAGGGCAAAAAAACTTATTTGATATCGATACCAGGAAATCAAAATTTAAATTATATCCATTCATTTTTCTTTCAGTCTACGGTTTCGCTTTAACTGGAAACAACTATTGCTTTTTAGTCTTTCGTGCCAACGTCCAAAGAGTCTGAGCTACAGGACCATGGATTATTTTTAAAGCTTTCATTACACTCGAGCAACGCCGGGCTATACTGCTAGTAAAATATATTTACAAAGTTCACATGCATAATTTTTTTTTAGATCTGATGCAAACGCTTCCTTCAGTACGAACATCCTCAGAACAATTGAAAACACTAGTCAGTTTCGTACCCAGGGCAACTTACAGACATCCATTCATACCACGTGACTCCAAAAGTCATATGGGTACCATAAGCTTTTCAGCCGCAGTAGAAATGGAATTTCTTTGTGTAAGATTTCCAGGGCGGTTTAAATTCCGAGATTTTTCTCCTAGACTGGTTGCCACCCAAGGCTATAGAATCAAGTCTGTCCTGCTATTTGGGGAAGAAAAGTGCAATTCATACATTTCCCAAGTGAATGAATTGGGTTCATTGCAACCCGATTGAAATTCGAACTCGGGTTTCTGATTCCTCAATTCGAGTATTCGAGTATTCTTCAATTCGAGTATGCATTACTTCACTATGGCGACAGTGTTACCTAAAAATACTTGCGAAAAAATTAATTGGCGGAACCTGTTGAATTTCCACGGAAGGATAATTATGATTTCCTGGAAAAATTTTACGTTGTCATACTACAAATGATAGCAACGTCTTCAAACATAAAGGTATTGGATAATAAAATAACAATAACACAGAGTGTAATTTTATTAAAATATCTATAAAAGTAATATCCATAGAAGCTTCTTTACTCTAATTTTATATTATATTAAGCGGCGTATGCACAGACCATAACCAAAATACTGTACGCTATTTTGTGAGAGATTTTGAAAGAGAAATTTTTTTTTATTACTGAAAAATCATGGCTCCTGTGTCCATTGTAAACAGAAAAGACCAATTGAGTAATGTCCAAGGTTGTAGAGGCCAGAAACTACATTATTAGTTCGCGGGACAGGACAACAAACCTACCTATTTTTACTATATTGTAGAGTATACGCACATATACACACACAATTACTCTACAAGCACCAGCTTAAGCTGCTACTGCTACGGTAATGCTATAGGCTCTCTCCTCCTACTTTATCACTCTTTACTAACCCTCCGTTTGGCAAAGGTGAGAGAAAGGCTGAGGAGAGTAGCGTTTAAAAAGATAGAGGGGAAGGAAAAGCTCGTATAGAGAGTAAGTGGCGTAACGGACGGAGGAACTAAGTCACTAACTCAGGAAGGAACAAGCAGAATTATTATATGATAGACAAATTAATGAATCGCTTGATGGTTGGGTCTTCAGAATTCGTCGACTACACCTCTGCAAACGACTAGAAGCTGTTTGACAATGTTTTACCTCCTGTAACCTAAGAGATTCATTGTACGGAAATTAACCATAATTGATCTACCTCTACCGTGACGTGTTGAGAAAATTTATTTTAAAATATCTTCTGCAAATCACCATTGATGTAAAACGTTTGGGCTATCAAGGTTGTATTTTTCTCGTCTGAAAATAACACTTTCTTCCATTTCTTATTCGATAGATAGAAAGAAAGAAAAAAGATAGATAGATAGATAGATAGATAGATAGATAGATAGATAGATAGGCATGAACAGTTTGAGATAGATAGATAGATAGATAGATAGATAGATAGATAGATAGATATATAGATAGATATGAACAAACTGAAGATAGATAGATAGATAGATAGATAGATAGATAGATAGATAGATAGATATGAACAAACTGAAGATAGATAGATAGATAGATAGATAGATAGATAGATAGATAGATAGATAGATAGATAGATATGAACAAACTGAAGATAGATAGATAGATAGATAGATAGATAGATAGATAGATAGATATGAACAAACTGAAGATAGATAGATAGATAGATAGATAGATAGATAGATAGATAGATATGAACAGTTTGAGATAGATAGATAGATAAATAGATAGATAGATAGATAGATAGATAGATAGATAGATAGATGGGCATGAACAGTTTTAGATAGATAGATAGATAGATAGATAGATAGATAGATAGGGATGGGCATGAACAGTTTTAGATAGATAGATAGATATATAGATAGATAGATAGATAGATAGATAGATAGATAGATAGATAGATAGATAGATAGATAGTATCCTAATCATTCTCTTACCCAGACATTTTATGAAAGCCAGAAATCTACAGTCGTTTCACGATCTTAAACCCTCTCTTGTTTAAATGCCGTCGAATTGTTCCATAGCTGCATTCAACATCTGTATTCGCTTTTATTGATGTGATATTAAGCTTGAGCCTCTCTTAATTTCTCGCCTAATGCGTCTGGCATTGTAGAGATTTTATTGGACTGACCTCTTGATTTTTTCAGAAACATACGCATGTGAGGTTGAGTTTAACGGCATATCAACCCCTGTGGATTATTTAATGGGTTATTTATTTAATGGGTTATTTATTTAATGGGTTATTTATTTAAGTTTGTAGGTATTTTTTTAATGTTCAGTCATGGTTAGAAGTTGATTTAATCAGATTTTAATGAAAGTTTTTTTTATTTTTATTTTAGAAAACTGAAAATGTCTTCAAGTTTTGTATTCAAAAATGCTTTGCTATGAATGATAATTTTTCAAAAATGTATTGTTGGCAATATTATTCCTTGAATAGTATAGAATTATTTATAAAAGTCTATTTTTATGTATATATTTCAATAAAAGTCTATTTTTATATTTTTTATACTGTTTTTATCCCAGTTTAGGGGTTAACTATTTAACCATAGCTGGGACCCTAACAATAGCAATTAAGAAGTGGTTCCATGCTATTCACAACCTCCTAATCAGAGTCCTTGCAGTTTATCGTCATGCCTAGAATCTCATACGCATTTGGATTTTTAATTAAGTTTGCAATGACAGTTCTGCTACGGCCATTTTAGTAATGCTAGAAATTAGCTACACACCTGATGAAGTGGGATGTGCGTTGTGGTGCAGAGGATAGCGATTCGGAACGACAAAACGGGGTGCCTAGTTCGAATTCCGGTTGAACAACTTGAATTCACTTACGCACAAATACCCTTGGGAAAGGTATTAATCCGTCTCTTCTCTCCAGTTATGGGTTAAATAATAGGACAGATTGGGTTCTATAGCCTTGGTTGGCAACCAGTCTATCGCAGAAAGCAATGCCAATCTACTGGGGGATGATCTTCTGCTCACTCAGTCATGTCTCTTTCGAGACATGATCGCCAAAGCGTGTATCACGTATGGAACTTAACTGACTAAATGAAGATAATAGTTGGAAACATAAGTAAGGCTTCGACTGGGCAAAAGTGGGACATCAGTTTTCTATTGTTATTAAGTAATAGACTGATCCCCCACTAATTACTACTTATTCATACAATCCGTTTCTTCTCCCTTCAGCTCTAGTTTAAAGAGCAGGATAGAAAATCTTCTACCCAGTCAGTCATGTCTCTTTCGAGACATGATCACCCAAAGCGTGTATCACGTATGGCACTTAACTGACTGAATGTAGATAATAGTTAGAAACTTAAGTAAAGCTTTTACTGGGAAAAAAGTGGGGGATCAATCTTCTATTGTTATTAAGTAATAAACTGATCCCCCACTAATTACTACTTATTTATACACTCCGTCTCTTATCCCTTCAGCTATAGTTTAAAGAGCAGGATAGAAAATGTTCTGCCCAGTTAGCCATGTCTCTTTCGAGACATGATCACCCAAAGCGTGTATCACGTATGGCACTTAAATTTCTACTACAATTTCTAATAGAAGGTAAATGTTTCGCATTTATATATATATATACTTTAATCGAAATATATTTCGATTAAAGTAACAGTATTAATTATTTTTTAAGCTTTTTGTATTTCGTCTTACGATTTTGGCCAGAAATGTATTTTTGAAGAAAAAAAATGCCATTATATTAGACTGTCAAGAAAAAACCCTCTTTACAAAAATACATCAATGAAATCTGATCTGCAAAGTGATTCCTTATCGACATTAAAGAAACCATTGAAGCTGACATGCCGTTAAAGAAAACATCCAAACCAATCCAGACCCTCCACAAAAATCTCTTTTTACAGAAACTAGCAGTATAGCCCGGCGTTTCTCGGGTGTAATGAAAGCTTTAAAACTAATCCATGCTCCTGGAGCTCAGACTCTATGGACGTTGGCACGAAAGACTAAAAAGCAATAGTTGTTTCCATTTAAAGCGAAACCGTAGACTGAAAGAAAAATGAATGGATGTAAGTCAAAGTTTGATTGCCTGGTATCGATATCAAATAAGTTTTTTTCGTCGTAAACTGAATTTCGAAGGCTAAATAAGTCCTCTGAGTAAATGGCATCATGGCTGAGACTAAGAACTACAATTATACCTACTTAGAGTTAAACCCGAAGCAAAAACTAAAATAAAAGGGCTGAAAAAATACAGACATACAGGCAGATAAACAGATACACACGCACAAACATCTTGCCTTATATATATAAATATATATATATATATATATATAAATATATATATATATATTATCAATTTTCTGCACTATTGTAAGAACTGCAACCTTGAAACTTCTGAATAACGTTTTTTATGTCTACCAGCGCACTCATGTGATCAGAGCACCTGGTAAATAAACTTGTCAGAGCAGTTGTCGTGAAAATATTTGTAGAAAAGGCAGAGGGAAGGCACGTCTTGTCGGTGAGAAAATGACTGGAGTAAAGATGACATGTCAAGACCGATTAAATTGCAGATCCTTCTTTGAATTTACTCGAGAACTTCAAGGTGCATAACCACAGCAGCCGGCGAGATAAGGCAACTGTATTCAATGCATGGACGAATGGTAGAGTTACAAATGTAGGTACCTCTACTTTTCAGTATAAATTTTCGATACCTGATTTTAAAATGAAATTTTTAAAATAAATAAATTATATTTCAGCTTTAAAATTAGCTTTAATTGAAAGTTAAGAGATTAAATTTAGTAATTCCAGTAAACAAAATACGCTGTCGTATTTTAAAGCAAAATTATATTGATTGGAATCTAAAATGTTTCATATCAAAAAAAAAAATTAAACGTACCGCCATTTTTTTTTATTGATCGACACATATGTAAACAGTAGAAACGTTTCTGTTTTAAAAATATGGCAAAAATAAAATATAAGTCGCTGACACGTTATTGAAGTCAATTTTTTAAATTAAATCTTACCTTTATCAGATTTTAAAAAATTATACTTGCTTACTCTCTGAAATATTCAGTAAAAGTTTTTATCAGTTACAGTAGTCCGATTATCAGTGCTTATCTCAAGTGTTGACAGATTTAATGACAACCGGAAGCTGTCAAGAAGTAGGGGGGGACAAAGTCGACAAAAATATACGAATGTAATTTTTTATGTAAGGGAAGACAACCCTTGAATCACGTGACCTTTTAATGATAAATATCACGTACGGCCACCCGTACAAATAAAGATACGGGCTATTAAAATGCACATAATTAAAATGTTTTCATTATTTTAAAAATTGATGGGTTCGATCATTTGTATTAAGCTTTTAAATTTTCGATTAGTAATTGTAGTCTTCATGCATTAATTACATACCCTAGCCAGCCCAATAGAGGAAGAAATTTAACAATAATTTTGAATCTTTTTATAAATAATTTTTATATATAATTAAAAAATTAAAAAAAATTAAAATAATTCTTGTAAAAATTCATGATTCATTGATTTTTTTTCTTTTCAGACTATGACACGCTTAATTTATATTGTTCATAAAAGCAATCAGAAATTTATCCACATAAAAATTGGCATAGTTATTGCATTTTTCGCAATTCGAACCTATTTTTTAGAAAACGGCCACCATTCGAGAAAAAAAAACTGTTGATTAGCATGCCCCAATGACTCCTAAATTTAATTATATTAGGCTTATTGCTGTCCAATGTCTAATTTTTAAGTATTTCTAGAAATTAATTGGTGGGGGGGTAATATATGTAAAAAACATATTTCTACCAATATTTTATGCAAAATAATTCTTTCAAAATTGATATCGTTTAATTAAAAATAAGTCCTGAAATTTTCATCGAAATCCGACCATTATTTGATTTTTGCAAGAATTTCCAAATTAATGTGTCTTTCACGGTCAAAAAAGTGCATTGTGCAATATTACGTTTTTTTTTTTACTTAATAAACATTGCGTCAATTTAGGTCTCGCACTGCCGTAAGAAAAAAAAAAGATTTTCTACAAATATTTGAACGTGTTAGAAATAATTAAAATATTTAAAAAATAAAAAATTCTGTGATTTATTCTCTTAATGATAATATAAACATTTTGCCGATAAAACTTGGTTTTTATTTAGTTTGGGGCCTTTTCCCTTCAAACTACGCTGTTTTTTCAGCGATTTTGTGGAGGTACCTATACAAATGTGCAAGATGGATTCTAAAGAGAAAAACGTCCTGGCCCGGCACAGAGACAGAACTTTCCTAACAGCAGATGCAATTTTTAAAATCATCAACAAGCATAATATTTTGGTAAAATATTCCTACTTGGATTGCTACGTGCTGTCCGATCTTCAATATGGCAGAGAATGCTGGACAATATCATTACAGATGAATGAAAAACTTGAAGCAACTGAAATGTGGTTCGACAGAAGGACGTTGCGAATATCATGGATCGAGTATGTGAGCAATGATGAGGTCTTGAACATGATGGAAACAAAAAGGAAATTAATACTGAGCATCAGGAAGAGACAGTTGAAGTTCCTGGAACATGCAATGAGGAAGGAGGGCTTGGAGAATCTGATACTAACAGGCCATATAAAGGGAAAAAAGACAGGAGAAAGCAACGGATAACATGTTTGAAGGACCTAATCAGGTGAATGACGGAACGAGGGTTGCATGGTGTAACAGGAAAAGTCGTGCTCAGAGCCACCAGGGATAGGGAAACGTGGAAAGCCATGATCGCCTACGTCCTGAACGGATAAGGGACATAGAAGAAGAATATACATGCCAACTGTTTATAAGAAATTATAATGTGGACATAAAATGGGCGATCAATTTTATATTATAATCAATATATAAATTGACCCCTCATTTTGTGGCCATGCTAGTTTCTATACATTTATATTCTAGATTGATGGGCTTAACCTAGTGTATGATGGAATGAGGGTCGCATGGTGTAACAGGAGAAGGCGTGCTTAGAGCCACCAGGGATAGGGAAACGTGGAAAGCCATAATCGCTTACGTCGTGAAGGGACGGGGCACATAGAAGAAGAAATCCAAGCAAGGCAGAACTGACACTGCTGCGCAGGGGGTTACTGAAGAAGTGAGTGATGATAAAGAGAAACATGTTATAGGTGAGTCAGAGAATGATTAAAAACAGGATGAGAATACAGGTGTGAAAGGGCTGCAGAGAGGGGTAGAAAGAAAGAACATGCTACAAGGGTTGTCAGGGAGAGAATGGGAGTCAAGAAAATAAGAAAATGGCAATTTACTTTGCATTTAAATTCTTAGAGATTGTAGCTTTCAAGTTAGCAAGTATACGGAAGGGAATTCCACAAACGGGAAGTGCGAGAAAAGAAGCTGTAGAGTAGAAGATGCGGTTACGTTTGATTGGTTTCAACTGTAAAAATACCTGAAAATATCACTGTAAATATTCTGGAAAATAATATCCCCAGGGATGATATATATCTAAATACTCCTCCGTGTGTATTTTAACCCGTTGAACTTGTATCTGAGAAAATAAATAAATAAACAAATAAATACATAACCTGTTACTCTCCCGAGGTATCCTATGGAAGCCGATACTTTGTTGGAGTTCAGAAGGTAATTTTTGGAAAACTGATCACCCAAGTGTCTATCATATATGGCACTGAACTGACTGTTACTTATAAAATGTGTTGCGTAGGCGCACCACCCCTACCTGTATAAAAAAGGACATGTTACAGAAGTATCAACGACCCTCTCGTCAAATGGCCAGAGGTTCGTTGAAGACATTACTATCATTTGTATTATGATAAAGTAAAATTTTTCCAGGAAATCATAATTATTCTTCCGTGGAAATTCCTCAGGTTCCGTTTGCAATATAAGATTACAGTAAAGTAGCTTCTATGGACATCACTTTTTGGATATTTTATTGAAATTACACTCTGTGTTATCGTTATTTTGTTATCCAATACCTTTATGTTTGAAGACGTTACTATCATTTGTAGTATGACAAAGTAAAATTATCCTTCCGTGGAAATTCTACAGGTTCCGCTAGTAATATAAGATTACAGTAAAGTAGCTTCTATGGACATTACTTTTATAGATATTTTAATAAAATTACACTCTGTGTTATCGTTATTTTATTATCCAATACCTTTATGTTTGAAGACATTACTATCATTTGTAGTATGACAAAGTAAAATTATCCTTCCGTGGAAATTCTACGGGTTCCGCTAGTCATATAAGATTACAGTAAAGTAGCTTTTATGGACATTACTTTTATAGATATTTTAATAAAATTACACTCTGTGTTATCGTTATTTTATTATCCAATACCTTTATGTTTGAAGACGTTACTATCATTTGTAGTATGACAAAGTAAAATTTTTCCAGGAAATCATAATTATCCTTTCTTGGAAATTCAACAGGTTCTGCTGTTTTTTTTTCTGTTTTGTTTGACAAGCTTTAACAAATAGAGACTCTACATCTCCCCAAGTGTATTCTTTTTTTTTATAGGTATTTATTTTAAGGTTAGATCGCCCTTTTTCGGCTTTTTCAAGGGGTTAATTCCCATTTGTTTTGTCTCGTTTATTTTTTTCGCATGCTATTTCGAGGTTGTTTGAGTTATCTGGGTGTGTCTACTCGTGTCAACAAAGTTTATCGTCACAACACGAGTCGTCAAGTTAATGACACTCATAATGTCTTCTTCGTTTTTAGACCCTGCCTATTTTTTCCTCTTTCATCCGGCTTCAATTTTTTATTCTACAAACAAAATAGTTTTCAAAATCTGCCAGATTAATTCTTATGAAACAGAGTGAATTCTGTTGTGATTCGTTACGAGGAAAGAGGTCTTAGATTTTGAAAAATGCACTTCGATTTAAAAGTAAAATGAAACACTTCATTCAGACCAACACATATAATAGGGAGATACAAAAAACATGTTGTGTTCATATTGCCTACTCACGCAGACTATGAAATTCTCAGAATCCTTCTGTAGAGCTATATTTCTGTGTCTCAGTGTTTGTTCTGTAGCGGATAAGAAATTAATTAAAATTAACCAGGAAATGAACTCAGAACCTTTTGGGTCCACCCAGTGGATTCACTTTTAACCGCTGGACCTTTCAAGTTCCGGTATGTTTGATTTGGTCGACTTGGTTTTCTCCGATATCTGTCTCACTTTCAATTTTAGCTCATTCGGCCGAGCCTGAGAAATATCCAAGTTTATTTCCTCCATTCAGGCAATGATGTTTATATATGGTATCAAGCATCACGAAACTAAAAAGATGGTGAGCAAAACCTTATAGAATAATGGTAACATGCTTATACTCCCAACTGACAAATGTAATATTACTGTAGTTATGGCCATAACGGAATACAATGAGGTTGTAGTGGATAAGAAATTGATTCAAAGCAACCTTCTTCTTCACTTTTAGAAAAAAATCACAACGACGTGTGAAATCCTGGTTTTCCCAAATATTTAAAGAATTGACCATCTGCTTCACAAAAAATCGAAACCAGATTCGCATGTAGGTACTAAAACGATTTTTGATGAATGGGAGCGATTGCAAGATCAAAAGGACTTCCCATGTAAGTACAAAAATATCTAGATTACAATAAAAGGACTTCATCAACGTCAGTCAAGTCAGATGGGAGCAGCGAGAAAGACAACACTAAAATGTAACTTTCAACTTCAAGAGACCACGACATTGTCCTTTTCCTCTTTCTTCTTAACTCCTTTAGCAAATTACTACGGCGAGCAATTTTTTCAACTCTCGATGCCCTTAACTCAACTTTATCATTTAACATTTTGTACGAACTCTTGATACCTTAACTTTCTCAGTGAACATTAACTTCTACAATAATTTTAATAAATTTCTATTTTAACATTCAGAATGTATATTTCATTATTCTACAATTCAACGGTTTGGGAGTTATAACAAAAACACAAATTTATTAACAGTGTAGCAGAACTCTGGATCCTGATTATCATCAAATCGCAAAATTTAAAATACGTCAGAGAAACAGTTTTTCTACAGTTAAAAAATCACTCTGGACCCACCCCACGTGACTGGATTCAATATTTAAGGATGGTCTCTAACCGGTCACTGCAGTTAGTTAGGGGAGGCGGTTTACTGACACGCATCTAAAATGTGACGGCAACTTCAAATCGGCCCGGAGATAAAGTCAGATCGCACCTTGTTCTCTTTTTCCTTATCTCTTTCAGCAATTACTCCTACAAACATTTTGTATGAACGAATACCTCAACTTTATGATTGAGCAAAAACTCTACTCATAACTTCTTATTAATGTTTGTAATTGTATATTAACTCCTACAACTTATGTTATTCCTCCTTATAATAAATTTCCATTTTAAAATTCAAATGTATATTTTATTATTCCACTCTTCTACACTAATCCACACATTCCAGCGGACAACCAACCTTCTGATGATAAACTCAGCATAAAAAATTACAAGCTGAAAGGAGTCGGTTGAGTCTGACACAAGGCCGAATCAAAGAAACATTAACCAGCTCCCTATACCACACTTCGTCATTTGACGTGATACTATCCAGCATTCCCTACCATACATGAAGACAGTTATCACATAGAAACTTATCACTGCTTTCTTTGTTTCTAATGAAATCTTCCTGTTTCTTAATACATTCTTTAGCTTTTGGAAGACATGAGAAAATTGTCTAGCACTGATGACAATATCAGAAGATTGTTATTACATAGAAGTTCATCACTCTTTTCTTTGTTTCTAACGAAAAATATCTGTTTTTTAATACTTTGGTTAACTTTTGGAAGACATGAGGAGATTGTCCAGTATTCACTGCCATATAGGAGGATTGATATTATATAGAAGTTCATCACTCTTTTCTTTGTTTCTAACGAAATCTTCCTGTTTCTTAATACTTTGTTTAGATTTTGGGAGACATGAGGAGATTGTCCAGCATTCACTGCCATATAGGAGGATTGATATTACATAGAAGTTCATCACTCTTTTCTTTGTTTCTAACGAAATCTTCCTGTTTCTTAATACTTTGTTTAGCTTTTGGAAGACATGAGGAGATTGTCCAGCATTCACTGCCATATAGGAGGATTGATATTACATAGAAGTTCATCACTCTTTTTTTTGTTTCTAACGAAATCTTCCTGTTTCTTAATACTTTGTTTAGCTTTTGGAAGACATGAGGAGATTGTCCAGCATTCACTGCCATATAGGAGGATTGATATTACATAGAAGTTCATCACTCTTTTCTTTGTTTCTAACGAAATCTTCCTGTTTCTTAATACTTTGTTTAGCTTTTGGAAGACATGAGGATATTGTCCAGCATTCACTGCCATATAGGAGGATTGATATTACATAGAAGTTCATCACTCTTTTCTTTGTTTCTAACGAAATCTTCCTGTTTCTTAATACTTTGTTTAGCTTTTGGAAGACATGAGGAGATTGTCCAGCTTTCACTGCCATATAGGAGGATTGATATTACATAGAAGTTCATCACGCTTTTCTTTGTTTCTAACGAAATCTTCCTGTTTCTTAATACTTTGTTTAGCTTTTGGAAGACATGAGGATATTGTCCAGCATTCACTGCCATATAGGAGGATTGATATTACATAGAAGTTCATCACTCTTTTCTTTGTTTCTAACGAAATCTTCCTGTTTCTTAATACTTTGTTTAGCTTTTGGAAGGCATGAGGAGATTGTCCAGCATTCACTGCCATATAGGAGGATTGATATTACATATAAGTTCATCACTCTTTTCTTTGTTTCTAACGAAATCTTCCTGTTTCATAATACTTTGTTTAGATTTTGGAAGACATGAGGAGATTGTCCAGCATTCACTGCCATATAGGAGGATTGATATTACATAGAAGTTCATCACTCTTTTCTTTGTTTCTAACGAAATCTTCCTGTTTCTTGATACTTTGTTTAGCTTTTGAAAGACATGAGGAGATTGTCTAGCATTCACTGCCATATAGGAGGATTGATATTACATAGAAGTTCATCACTCTTTTCTTTGTTTCTAACGAAATCTTCCTGTTTCTTGATACTTTGTTTAGCTTTTGAAAGACATGAGGAGATTGTCTAGCATTCACTGCCATATAGGAGGATTGATATTACATAGAAGTTCATCACTCTTTTCTTTGTTTCTAACGAAATCTTCCTGTTTCTTGATACTTTGTTTAGCTTTTGAAAGACATGAGGAGATTGTCTAGCATTCACTGCCATATAGGAGGATTGATATTACATAGAAGTTCATCACTCTTTTCTTTGTTTCTAACGAAATCTTCCTGTTTCTTGATACTTTGTTTAGCTTTTGAAAGACATGAGGAGATTGTCTAGCATTCACTGCCATATAGGAGGATTGATATTACATAGAAGTTCATCACTCTTTTCTTTGTTTCTAACGAAATCTTCCTGTTTCTTGATACTTTGTTTAGCTTTTGAAAGACATGAGGAGATTGTCTAGCATTCACTGCCATATAGGAGGATTGATATTGCATAGAAGTTCATAACTCTTTTCTTTGTTTCTAACGAAATGTTCCTGTTTCTTGATACTTTGTTTAGCTTTTGGAAGACATGAGGAGATTGTCCAGCATTCACTGCCATATAGGAGGATTGATATGACATAGAAGTTCATCACTCTTTTCTTTTTCTCTAACGACATTTTTCTGTTTCTTAATACTTTGTTTAGCTTTTTGAAGACATGAGGAGATTGTTCAGTTTTCACTGCCATATAGGAAGATTGATATTACATTGAATTTCGTCACTCTTTTCTTTGTTTCTAACAAAATCTTACGGTTTTTTAATACTTCATCTTTTGGAAGATCCTTTATCTTTTTCAATATCATATAGGAAGATTGATATTACATAAAAGTTCATTATTCGCTTCTTTGTTTCTAACGAAATCTTCCTATTTATTAATAGTTTGTTTAGCTTTTGGAAAACGTGAGGAGAATGTCAAGCATTCATTGCCATATAAAAGGATTGATATTACATAGAACTTAATCTTTTCTTTGTTTCTAAGGAAATCATATGGAAGACATGAGGAGATTGTCCAGCATTCACTGCCATATAGGAGGATTGATATTAGATAGAAGTTCATCATTCTTTTCATGTTTTATAAAGGAATAAGATAACTGAAGCAAAAGAAATGTGCTTCTACAGAAGAATGTTGTGTATAACAGGGATAGAGCATGTGATCAATGACGATGCTTTATACTAGCTAGAATCTAAAAAGACACTTTTAGGTCACATCAGGATGAGACAGTTAAAATTTCAAGGGCTCAAATGAGGAAATACAATATCAAAAATTTGATATTTACAGGGTAGGTTGAAGTCTAGTGAGACAGAATAAAACAATACATAACCTTGACCTTACCTAGTGAGCCTTAGTAAATACTGGTTTAACAGTGTTTCGGAATAATAGTAAAAACATAAAAACGTGCCCAATTGCTATGTGATATAAATCTACTTCTGACTGAATATAACATTTCCCATATAAAGTAGATTTCGCTTCTGCTTTTGGACAAAAAAAAACCCCAATCTCTGATGGACTGGTGTTAGAAATGGTTTTTAAAGTTTGATGCTTCCATAACGAAGCTGCTCTCCTTTAACCACCATAGAGAACCTTTTCTACCTTCCATAAATATAGATCACTTTAGACTCTCCGAAAGCAATACACTGCGCCTCCTCGGTCTCACTCACTCAACCGATCTACAGTGGAATGATTACATTGAATCAATAGATACATCTACTGCTAAGAAGGTTGAGTCGATCTACTGAACCAGGATGTTTTTCTCATCAGAATCCATCTTGCATATTTATAAATCTACCATTCGACCGTGCATTGAATACTGTTGCCATATCTGGTCGGGTGCTCCCGCTATTCATCTCGAGGTTCTTGTCAGAATCCATCTTGTACCTTTATAAATCTACCATTCGTCCGTGCATTGAATACTATTGACATATCTGGTCGGGTGTTCCTGCTATTCATCTCGAGGTTCTCGTCAGAATCCATCATTCACATTTATAAATCTACCATTCGTCCGTGCATTGAATACTGTTGCCATATCTGGTCAGGTGCTCCTGCTATTCATCTCGAGGTTCTCATCAGAATCAAAAAGGGAATCTGCAATGTAATTGGTCCTGATATGGCTGCTCGCCTTCAGCCATTTTCTCCCCGACGAAATGTGGCTTCCCTCTATCTTTTCTACGAGTATTTTACTGGCGTCTGCTCTGACGAGCTTTATTCCCTGATGCCCTGTCCCTAGGTCCCACACTTTTTACGTCAGTATAGACAAATTTAACCTTAATTCTACTCTAACAGTTTCTTTTCTCGCAATACCTATCTGAGAAACCCCCTTCCCCATACTTGCTTCCTTGATAGCTACAAATTTCAAAAGTTAAAATGCAACGTCAATTGCCATTTCCTATCTCCTTGACACCCACGTCTACCCTTTTTTCTCTACAACATCACATCTACTGTTTTCTTTTCAGTCCTCCCTTTCCTCTTATTGTAACCCCCTAGGCATCAGTGGCAGTACTGTCTTGTTTGAGGTGAAACGATTATTAAAAAAAACACCCTATACATCTTATTAAGTTGACGTTGAATTGTACCGTTTTTTCTCTTCTCTGATAGCTACAATCTCCAAAAATTTAAATGCAACATCAACTGCCCTTTTCCATCTTTTGAATTCTATTCATCTTTTATTCTTCTTTCTCATCACTCTGTACCCAGTCTTTTCTCTTCCCTGATAGCTACAATCTCCAAAAGTTTAAATGCAACATCAATTGCCATCTTCTCTTTTTGAATTTCATTCATCTTTTATTCTTCCTTCAATTCGCTCTGTACCCAGTCCTTTTTATTCCCTGCTAGCTACAATCTCTAAAAATTTGAATGCAACATCAATTTCCATCTTCTATCTTCTTGAATCCAATTCTTCTTTTATTCTTCCTGAAATACACTGTGTACCCAGTCTTTTATTTTCCCTGATAGCTTCAATGTGCAAAAGTTTAAATGCAACATCTATTGCTATCTTTTATCGTCTTGAATCGCATTCATCTTTTATTCTTCCTTCAATACACTCTGTGTTATGTCGCCAAGTATAAATGAATAACTCAACAACAGAATCAGAATATAAGTTGTATTCCGCGGAAAAACGGTTAGTATGTACAGAAGTGATTAGTAATATTTACAATAGAAAGATATAAGAGTCCAATCCGTCGTAAGACGTGTGTATACGTGATTACTTCCGGTACGCCACCGGAAGTGTGACTAACTCTTCACTGACTCGCACCGACTCTTCAGTAACTCATTAGAGACTCTCAAGTGACTCTCTACGACTGTATGTACTAGCCTTCCCACGCAAGACTGGATGTGACACATGGTCATTTTATAGTGGGTATTCCCGGCCATATAGCCGGGCCAAAAAATGTCTGTCTATTTTTGCCCAGTCGTGGTTCTACCCTTCGGCGGAACCACGACTGGGTTATTGCTCTCTGCTCGGAAGCAGAGAGCGCCCTCTACGCGAAGGCAGAGTGCTGACAGTGTCGTAGAGTCGTCAGTCTAGTGACACTCTACGACCCTCTTGTAGAGAATCCACCATTGCTATATATAGCAATGGGAACAGTCCATTTGTAGTCAAATAGGAGTGGCGCCCTAACACTCTGTACCCAGTCTTTTCTTTTCCCTGATAGCTACAATGTGCAAAAGTTTAAATGCAACATTAATTGCCATCTTCTATCTCCTTGACACCCACCTCTACCCTATTGTTTCTACAACATCACATCTACTGTTTTCTTTTCAGTCCTCTCTTTCCTCTCATTGTGACCCCACTGGGCATCAGTGGCAGTACTGCTTTCTTGGTATAAATCGATTATAAAAGTAAAACATTGAATAATGCATAATCTCATTACAGATAAAGAAGAGAACTGAAGCAACGGAGATGCTGTTCTACAGAAGGATACTGGGAATACCATGAACTGAATAACGATGATTTGGAGGGAAAAACATTTAAAATTAACACCAGGAAAAGACAGTTGGAATACCTAGGCCACGTAACGAGGAAAGAGGCCTTGAAGAATCTGATAGGCAAAGAGAATGATGAAACAATGCTTGAAAAATTTTACAGCCAAAAAGAATGAGGAAAGAAGGCTTGAAAACATGATACAGGACAGATTAAATGCAAGATGGACAAAGAAAAAAATACATTACCTACCTAGTGAACGTGAGTAAACTGATGGCTGAAATATATTTTAGGAGAGATTAAAAAAAAAAAAAATATTAAGAACTACAGCAGACAGGATATTGTCGAGAACCATAAAGCTAACGTCCTTGGTGAGCGGTACATAGAAAACTCGTGTTAAAATATAACATTACTGAAAGAGTTAAAGAAACGTCACCAACGATTCTTTACTTAATAAATTCACCACAAACAAGGCGATAATGTCACTAAGATGCAAGGATCTACTGTCAGTAAAATAAATTAAAAAAAACTTTAGAAAGAGCCAACAACTCAATCCTAAATACGAAATACTGTATCAACTTCTGCTCCTGTTTGAAATACCAGGAAATAATGTGAACCAGATGATAGTGGGGGGTGGGGCTATCTACTGTTTAATTCATAAAACACAAATAGAGAATACTGAGTATGGTGCTGGAATATGATGATTTACTACCACATGGTAAATATAAAAACTGTTAAAATCAAGGCTGCGGCTCGATCAGCGAGTAAAGAGATGCAGAAATATGAAAATCAAAAGCGAAAAGTACGAAAACCTAGTTCAGGAATTAAGAGTTATACATATTTTTTTAATCATTTCACCCCAAGCAAGGCGGTACCACCAATGATGTGCGAGGGGTACTACATAAGAGAGTTATAGTTTTGGGCAGGAGGAGAGTGAAGAGAAAGACGAACCAGCTACAGGGAATGAACGATAAATGACATGTAAATGAGAGCTCTGTTTTTTTTTGATGGGTGTACAAATATGTGTACAAATATATATATATATATATATATATATATATATATATATATATATATATGTCTGCGTCTGTCGTTACGACAGATTTCCCCCACTTCCACAATAATACACGAATATACACAACCCTACATATAACCAATTAAAAAAAAATTATCAGTTTGTCTGACGATCGCAAGAGCGTGAAACCCAGGGTTACAAACTCACACCTATCTACATGAATATGTCAGCTCTATCACTGATATTGAGCACTTTTAAATAAGTACCACGCATAATATGTAAACAATATAATATATATAACAAATTGCATATATATATATATATATATATATATATATATATATATATTGATATTTATAATTATATACATACACTTTTCACATACACATATATATATATATATATGTATTTCACCCTAAAGCAAGGTGGTACCGCCACTGATGTGCAGGGGGCTACATAACAAATTTAAAGTTTTAGGTAGGAGGAAAGTAAAGAGAACGACGAACCAGCTACGTGGAGTGAAACAAAAGGGGCACAAAAGTGAACGCAGGAGTGAAAACAGTTACGAAGGTAGAGAGAAAAGGAAAATAACACGGCGAGTTGTAGAAAGGGCTGGAGTTAAGATGGGAAATTACTTTGAATTTAAATTCCTGGAGGTTGCAACCGTCAGGAAAGCAGGTATATGGAAAGGAGGTCCACAGTGCAAGAAAAGAAGCTGGGGGAGTAGAATTGTCGGCTGCATTTGGTTGATCTAACTGTAAATGGGTGGGACCTTGTTGCCAGTCTGGTTGCACGTGTAAATTCTTGTGGATGGGGACACCAGTGACCTACGTTCGTCAGAGCAGAAGCCATAAAAATATTCATGGATGAGACAGAAAAGAAAAAAAGAAACTTCTGGAGTAGAATTGTCGGCTGCATTTGGTTGATGTAACTGTAAATGGTTGGGACCCAGTTGCCAATCTGGTTGCAAGAGTAAACCCCTGTGGCAGGGTCACCAGTGACTTAAGTTCATCGAAGCAGAAGCCATGAAAATATTTATAGACAGAGAGAAGCCACATTCCGTCGGTGAGAAAGTGGCTGTAGTCGAGCCGCCAAGTCGGTACCTATCACATTACTGATTCTTCTTTGGAGCCTGTCGAGAACACTGAGATGAACAGCGTGGGCGCCTGACCATATATGAGAGCAGTATTCCATGCACGGACGGATGGTTGATTTGTATATGTGCAAGATGGATTCAGTCGGAAAAAAAAAACATCCTGGCCCGACAGAGTGATCTAACCTTCCTAGCGGTGAATTTAGCTATTGACTTAATGTCATGGTTTCACTTAAGATCGAAAGATATGTTATGGCCAAAAAGGCGAAGTGTATTGCTCTCGGAGAGACTTGCTTGATCCATGCTTATGGGAGGTAGCAAAAGTTGCCTGTGATGATGAAATTTACAAAATTATTTTCCCCTCATTTACACACGTATGTAAACTGAAAATATGGATTTTATAATAGGGTATTTTCATTAATCATAGTTTGAGTTTTGTTTAACGGCATATCAACCTCTGTGTGTTATTTAATGCCAAAAAGTTGGAGTTTAAAAAAATGTTTTTCTTTAATTTTCGGTTATAGTGAGATGGTTGATTTAGTCAGATTTTAATTATTTTTTGTTTGTTTTTATTCTTATTTCATTTTAAAAAGAATGAAAATGTCTTCTAGTTTTGTATAATAAATGTTTTGCTGAGAATATTTTTTTTCTTAAAAAATGTGTTACGGTAATAATTTTTTCTTCAAAAATGTATATCTATCTATAAAAGTGTCTCTTTATGTATATATGTCTATAAAAGTATTTTTATAATTTTAACGGGCTTTGACCAGATTTTGGGGGAGTTTTGCCCATAGCTGGGACCCTAACTGGTGCTACCACTCCGGGTCAGGATGGACCTGAGAACAACAATAATTATGAGGTGGTTCCATGCTCCTCGCAACCTCCCAATCAGAGGCCTTGCTGCCGGATGAATTTTACCGTCATGCCCAGGTCCATCATTTATCATAAGGGATTGATAAACTTTTCCAAACATACCTGTCTGCCAGGGTTACTAGCAAATTACGGATGCCCGATGCTACTGCGGATTTCATGGTGGCTGATGCTGCTGCTGATATTCTAGTTACAGTTTCTGGAGGAGTGCGCGTGAACAAAGCAATCACTCTCATATTTTCTGTCACGATGTTTGTTGAGTTCGTACTAGCTCAAGAATCGACGGCTTTCCAAAGGTTCCGTCTGACAATTTTATCTCACAGGCCGATGTAGGATGTGTCAGTAGCGTCCCACACCCAAACAGAACCCCCCGTCACGATAGAACGACGGATGTATTTGAGGACATTGCAAAGGATTTCTAAAAAGCTGGATGAATCTAATAGTGATTACAAAGACGTTTGGTGTGATCACTTGTGATGGTGACTTCATGTCTCCATTTATTCTCTTACAGCATTTCAAACTCAACACGGAAGCCTATATATATATATATATATATATATATATATATATATATGTGTGTGTGTGTGTGTGTGTGTGTGTGTGAGTTTGTAACACTGGGTTTCACGCTCTTGCGATCGTCAGACAAGCTGATTAATACATATATATATCGAACCCCGCACGATTCGCATGTGTATGTTCATGCAAGCCTCAGTGAACGAATGCCCGTGTGTATGTATGTGTGTCCTTGCGCGCGTTGATGGGTGTACAAATGAATTTATATATATATATATATATATATATATATATATATATATATATATATGTATGCGTTTGTCGTTACGACAAATTTTCCCCACTTCCACAATAATACACAAATATACACAACCCTACATATAACCAATTTAAAAAAAAAAAATTACTCAGTTTGTCTGACGATCGCCAGAGCGTGAAACCCAGGGTTACAAACTCACACCTATCTATATGAATATGTCTGCTCTATCACTGATGTTGAGCGCTTTTAAATAAGTATCACGCATATATAATATTTAAACAATATAATATATATATAAGAAATTGCATATATATTTATATATATTGATATTTATAATTATATACATACACTTTTCACCCCCACCCCACCCCCACACACATATATATATATTTAGTGTATCGAGGCAGCAAATAATTTTCTAAACGTATACTTTTAAATATAAGAGACAATGAATGTCTATTATGTTTAATCATGAGCCGTTCTAAACGTCGTATTTTTGCTTTAATTTCAGTTGAAAATAAAACGAAAAATTTTCCAACATTTGGATAATTTTTTTATTAATTTGGTTCTAAGCTTTCGGCTCACACGAGCCATCGTCAGAGAGGGTATTTAGACGGTAATACCTTCAGATATTGGAGGCCATGTACATCAAATCTACACAATCAACACTTAATAAAATCACCTTTAAATCCGGACATAACACGTTACATTACATTTGAATACATCGTTTTGTTGTCATTTTGCGCCATCACGCGGCGTGACGTCATAGAACCTCATTGTAAATTTGAGAACTGCGTTTGTTATTTTTAGTAACTATTGCCGTTGCCTAGCGGAGTTTTATGTCAACACAAAATAAAATTTCTGGTGATGGTGGATGTTATTGTATTACCGTCTTAATAACCTTTCTGAAGATGGCTCATGTGAGCCGAAAGCTTAGAAGGAAATTAATAAAAAATTATCCACATGTTGGAGATTTTTTGTCTTTATTTTCAACTGAAATTAAAGCCAAAATACGACGTTTAGAACGGCTCATGATTAAACATAATAGACATTCATTGTCTCTTATCTTTAACAGTATACGTTTTGAAAAAATATGTACATACATATATATATATATATATATATATATATATATATATATATATATATATATAAGAAAAATTAAGGCAGACTCGTTATTTCATAGTAAATCGGAAGTTTAGGCCTATTTCAGGCGAACCATCAACAGCTTCCGTCTTTATTGTACAAAAGATTATACACGAATGAAATACACAAAGACCTAAAAAAAAACGAATAAAAATAAAGGTCGCTCCCTTAAAAGAGAAAATTTTAGAAAAAATACATCATTACATCAGTTCGGCCAGTACACACTCATATTCATACATAAGCATATATATATATATATATATATATATATATATATATATATATATACGCACCATATAATCAAAGAGCACTCGTAAGAGCGAATGTCAACTAAAATCTAAGAATACATTCATCATATCAGTTAGATTGCTGACCCGTAGATATGAAACGTAAAGAAGGTGGATTTGGTGGATGAGAGCGAGAGACAGAGAGAGAGAGAGAGAGAGAGAGAGAGAGAGAGAGCGTTAAAAAGGAAGGGTGAATATCTTAAAGCGTAAACGAAAAGGGAAGAAGAAGAAGAAAGAAGAGATAAATAAATTAAAAATAGAAAGAAAATATGATAGGAGAAAATGAAAATAGAAAATAAAAATAAATATTATATATTAACGGTGAAAGGATAAGAAATTGGTGTCTATAAAATTAAAAATATATTTAAGTGATAAGAATTAATCAATCACAAATACCATCACACCACAATATAATCAAAATTATATTAATTATACAATCAACAAAACAAATATAATACAATATAAAATTTAAAAATTAATAAATCTATTAAAAAGTAAGCCTAATTATTCTATTATAATTTAGTTCTTTAAACTTAATTATTTAGTTTAAAAATAAATTTACATATTACTAGTGAAAGAATAAGAAATTGAAATTTTAAAAAACCTATATATATATATATATATATATATATATATATATATATATATATAGGTTTCCGTGTTGAATCACATACATTAATTTACTCAAGCCACAAGATTAGCAACTAGGTCCCACCCGTTTACTGTGAAACCAATAAGATATAAATGCAAATTCTACTCCAACAGCTTCTTTTCCCTCACTTCCCGCCTGTTGAATTCCCTTCCATTGCTTTCCCGACAGCTACAATCTACAAGAATTTAAATGTAAAGTCAATAGTCATCTCCTATCTCACTAACCTGCATCCTCTTTGTCATGGAATTCCCTTCCGTTTACTTCCTTTCCTGACAGCTACAATCTCCAAGAATTTAAATGTAAAGTCAATAGTCATCTCCTATCTCACTAACCTGCATCCTCTTTCTCATGGAATTCCCTTCCGTTTACTTCCTTTCCTGACAGCTACAATCTCCAAGAATTTAAATGTAAAGTCAATAGTCATCTCCTATCTTACTAACCTGCATCCTCTTTCTCATGGAATTCCCTTCCGTTTACTTCCTTCCCCGACAGCTACAATCTACAAGAATTTAAATATAAAGTCAATAGTCATCTCCTATCTCATTAACCTGCATCCTCCCTCTCATGCCCCTTTCTCCGTCCACTCCACTCTCATCAGTATACTCATCCCTCTCTTGCTCACTTCCTGACACCCCCTATAACCTGTCACTCTTTCTCATAACTTTTCTCTTATGTAACCTCCTGCAAAACAGTGGCAGTAAAATGCCTTGCTTGGGGCGATATGATTATAAAAAACAAATTTCTATACTATTATAATATGGGTATAAAGTGGGGGATCAATTCTAAATTACAATCAATATGTAAACTGATCCCTCACTTTACGGCTAAAAATCATTTTTCTCTTAACTCTTCCTGACAACCCTATGACCAGTCACTCTTTCTTATAACTTTCCTCCTATGTAACCCCCTATATAACAGTGGAAGTAAAATGCCTGGCTTGGGGCGATCTAAACTTATTTATAAATGGAACTTTGTCTGTGTATGTATGTGTGTTTGTGTGTGTGTGTGTGTGTGTGTGTGTGTGTGTGTGTGTGTGTGTGTGTCCGTTACCTATAGACTCCGAAACGGCTGAACCGATTTTCTTGAAAATTTACACCATTTACTCAAAGGACTTATTTAGCCTTCAAAATTCAGCTTACGACGAAAAAACTGATTTGATATCGATACCAGGAAATCAAAATTTGACTTAAATCCATTCATTTTTCTTTCAGTCTATGGTTTCGCTTTAACTGGAAACAACTATTGCTTTTTTGGTCTTTCGTGCCAACGTCCAAAGAGTCTGAGCTCCAGGACCATGGATTAGTTTTAAAGCTTTCATTACACCCGAACAACGACGGGCTATACTGCTAGTTATTTATAAAATAAAATATGAAATGCGCTGAGGAGGTAGTGCTGCCCTGTGTCAAGATCTAATTGTAGTAGATAGATCGAATTGGAGTAGATAGATCTATCTATCACCCGGTTCACAGTCCACCCATGCCTATTGAACAGGTTAAGAGGCTCATCCCTTGTTCGCTGTTTAGGATGTCGTTTCCGGCTTTTCTCTTTTCCAATCTTCTCACTTTGTTTTTTTTTTCAATTGGAGTAGATAGACTGAACTATCGCCCGGTTCACACTCCACCCACGTCTATTGAACAGGTTAAGAGGCTCATCCCTTGTTCCCTGTTTAGAATGTGGATTCCGGCTTTCTCTTTTCCAATTTTTCACTATTATGTAGCCCTCTGCACATCAGTGGCATTACCGCCTTGCTCGGGGTGATACGATTAAAAAAAAAAAAAGGTGTCTGCTGGATGACCCTATGTCTGGCAAGAGGCCTCTGCACCATGTAACAAACTGGAGAATCCAGTGATGGATGCCAGTAAATTTCTACGACCACTTCATCCCTTCCATATGGCCACCGAATTCCCCAGATTGCTAACCCTTTGTGACCCAGAGTTGAGCGAGAGACAAACAAATTTCCTTGTAACAACAAAACTGAATTGAAAGCGATCATTATGGCAGTGTTCATCAACTTAAACCCGGGACCGTGCAGGATAGTTGCAAAGAAGTCCGAAATCTTCTGATGAACGTGGTTGAAGTTAATGACGATTTTATTGAATAAACTCACTCTTTAGTATTTCGAGATATTTTTGCGTAATTTTGTGTCACTTAGATGACAATTCATCCATCGCACTATATGTATATATGTAATGAATTATTTTGAACATTATTTTTACCGAGACTCGTATTTAAGTAGATATTCTGTTTTTAATTAAACAGTATTTTATATTTATATCTACCGGCCTGATTATTTTACGATAAATTTTTATGACGAAAATGTGTGCTATCCAGCAGGATTCGAACCTGCGACCCTTATTTACATAGGGGAAACTAGCATTTGATCTAGTACTGTCTTAACCACTCCACCATGAATAGCCTCTTGATCAGACGAGGTTTTTATCATGCTTATATGCTGATCAAGAGGCTATTCATAGTCAAGTGGTTAAGAAATTACCAGATCAAATGCTAGGTTCCCCTATGTAAATAGGGGTCGCAGGTTCGAATCATGCTGGATAGCAAACATTTTCGCAATAAAATTTATCGTAAAATAATCAGAATCAGGCCGGTAGATATAAATATAAAATACTGTTTAATTAAAAACAGAATATCTACTTAAATACGAGTTTCGGTAAAAATAATGTTCAAAATAATTCATTACAAATTGTCGGTTGCTTATAACCAAGTTTCGTTAAATTTCGTTAATTTCCGTAATATATATATATATATATATATGTGTGTGTGTGTGTATGTATGAAATATATTGGTTAAGAAAATCATGTATTTCATACTATGTTTTAGTATTCATTGCCAAGGGAATAATTGTAAATGAAAATAGAATGGTTCTTTTGTTAATACTGCACAATAACATGTGCATCAAATGAATATATAAATATTTAATACTTACCTATATTGCAGTTTCATCAATGAAAGAATGAAGAAAATTTAGGGTGATTCGGACGAATTCTTCTTTGCTTCCTTGCCTTGTAAAATTTTGCAGAGTTATAATAACAAAAGAACCATTCTATTTTCATGTGGCAATAAATACTAAAAATAGTATGAAATACAATATTTCTTTTAAAAAAATCCTGGGGTGGCCTAATAATTATGGCCGGTAGTGTATATATATATATGTGTGTGTGTGTGTGTGTGTGTGTGTGTGTGTTTTGTATATATATATATATATATATATATATATATATATATATATATATATATATATATATATATACCCCCTGTCCTCATAATCTTCAAAATCGTCCACCACTTTCGTTCAGATCAGGTACCTCATTCATCATAGTTGTTTTAACAGTGAGCTTCTACACAACAAGATTAATCTCTTCAGGGCAAGGCCCATTTGTTATCTATCCTCCTTATCTTGATAACATCCACTTCCTACGACCTCCTTATTCATCATTTTGACAGCAACCCTCTTTACTAAAATCTTAACCTCTTCAAGTCAAGCACCAACCATTTATCTATCCTCCCTATCCTCATATCCTACTACCTCTTCTTTCATTCATATCACACGCCTCATCCATCATAATCATTTTAAATGTAATCCAATACACTACAATCTTAACGTCTCAAGATGTAGTGTCAATCTTTATCTATCCTCCTTATCCTCTTATTCTTCACTTTCAACCACCTGCACTTTCATTCATCTCATGCACCTTATCTATCATAAACATTTTAACAATAACCCTCTATAATCCTAGCCTCTTTAAGTCAAGGGTCAATCTTTATCTATCCTCCTTATCCTCATAATCGTCACAGAGTTGCACTTCTTTTTTTCGTTCAGATCACACACTTCATTCATCATAACCATTTTAATAGTAACCCTTGCAGTAAAATGTTGACCTTTTCTAGTCAAGGGTCAGTCATTATCTATCCTCCTTATCCTCCTAATCTTCACTTTCAACCACCTTCAATTTCATTCATCACACGCACTTTATCTATCATAACAATGTTAACAATAACCCTCTTCACTATAAACCTAGCCTCTTTAAGTGAAGGGTCAATCTTTATCTATCCTCCTTATCCTCATAATCTTCACAGAGTTACACGTCTTTTTTTCATTTTCAGATCACACACTTCATTCATCATAACCATTTTTATAGAAACCCTTGCAGTAAAATATTGACCTTTTCTAGTCAAGGGTCAATCATTATCTATCCTCCTTATTCTCCTAATCTTCATTTCCCAGAATCTCCTCTTTCATTTTTATCACGCACCTCATTCATCTTGACCAGTTTAACAGTCACCCTCTCCACTATAATCTTAACTGTTTCAAGTCGAGGGTCAATTGTTATCTAATCTGTTTTATTTTCAAAATCTTTACATCAGACCACCTCTTCTTTCATTCGTTTAATCGCTTCATTGATCGTAACGATTTAAAAGTAACCCGCTAATCTGTCATCTCAGCCTATTTAATTCAAGGGTCAGCCGTTAATCTATCTTCCTTACCCTTCACTTTCTACCATTTCCTCATTTCCTATCGCACACACTACCATCATCATTTTAGTGTTTTCCATACCGGTTTAGTATAACTATTTCTTTTAAACATTTAACCCCAAGCAAGGCATTCCACTGCCACTATTGCGCAGGGGGTTACATAGGGGAAAGTGCTGAGAAAGATTATAGGAGGCGTCAGGAAGTGGGTAAGAGAAAAATGACTGTGGCCATAAAGTGAGGGATCAGTTTGTATATTGATTGTAATGTAGAATTGATCCCCAACTTTATATCCACATTATAATAGTATAGAATTTTTTTAAAAATCATTTCATCCCAAGCAAGGCATTCCACTGCCACTATTGCGCAGGGGGTTTCATAGGGGAAAGTGCTGAGAAAGATTGTAGGAGGCGTCAGGAAGTGGGGAAGAGAAGGATGACTGTGACCATAAAGTGAGGGATCAGTTTATATATTGATTGTCATGTAGAATTGATCCCCAACTTTATATCCACATTATAATAGTATAGAATTTTTTTTTTAATCATTTCATCCCAAGCAAGGCATTCCACTGCCACTATTGCGCAGGGGGTTACATAGGGGAAAGTGCTGAGAAAGATTATAGGAGGCGTCAGGAAGTGGGTAAGAGAAGGATGACTGTGGCCATAAAGTGAGGGATCAGTTTATATATTGATTGTAATGTAGAATTGATCCCCAACTTTATATCCACATTATAATAGTATAGATTTTTTTTTTAATCATTTCATCCCAAGCAAGGCATTCCACTGCCACTATTGCGCAGGGGGTTACATAGGGGAAAGTGCTGAGAAAGATTATAGGAGGCGTCAGGAAGTGGGTAAGAGAAGGATGACTGTGGCCATAAAGTGAGGGATCAGTTTATATATTGATTGTAATGTAGAATTGATCCCCAATTTTATATCCACATTATAATAGTATAGATTTTTTTTTTAATCATTTCATCCCAAGCAAGGCATTCCACTGCCACTATTGCGCGGGGGGTTTCATAGGGGAAAGTGCTGAGAAAGATTAAATAAGGTGTCAGGAAGTGGATAAGAGAAGGATGACTGTGGCCATAAAGTGAGGGATCAGTTTATATATTGATTGTAATGTAGAATTGATCCCCAACTTTATATCCACATTATAATAGCATAGATTTTTTTTTTAATCATTTCATCCCAAGCAAGGCATTCCACTGCCACTATTGCGCAGGGGGTTACATAGG
This sequence comes from Ascarosepion bandense, assembly GCA_037127315.1. Classification (NCBI taxonomy): domain Eukaryota; kingdom Metazoa; phylum Mollusca; class Cephalopoda; order Sepiida; family Sepiidae; genus Ascarosepion; species Ascarosepion bandense. The sequence continues at coordinate 939,112 of JBBBDQ010001740.1, read as the reverse complement.
GGAAAGTGCTGAGAAAGATTGTAGGAGGCGTCAGGAAGTGGGTAAGAGAAGGATGACTGTGGCCATAAAGTGAGGGATCAGTTTATATATTGATTGTCATGTAGAATTGAACCCAAACTTTATATCCACGTTATAATAGTATAGAAATTTTTCAAAAAATCATTTCACCCCAAGCAAGGCATTCCACTGCCACTATTGCAGAAGGGGTGACAGAGGGGAAGGTAAAGAGAAAGAGTGGTTAGATATAGAAAATGCCAGAAGGAGGGTGATAGACGAGTAAGGGTACCGAGGCCGAGGGTTGGGTAGACGGGAAGAGTGAGAGAATGGATGCGAGTTAGTGTGTTAGGGGGTGTCTATTGACCTTACATTTAAACTCCTGGAGATTGTAGGTGTCGGGGAACCAATCATGTGGAAGGGAATTCCACAGTCGGGAAGTGCGAGAAAAGAAGCTGTTGGAGTCGAAATTGCGATTACATTTTATCGGTTTCACTGTAAAAGGGTGGGATCTAATTGCTAATGTAGTATCTCGTACAAATTCGTACCTAGGGGGCACCAGTGATCTAAGTTCATCCGAGCAGAAGTTAAGTGCCATACGTGATATACGCTTGGGCGATCATGTCTCGAAAGAGACATGACTGACTGGGCAAAAGATTTTCTATCCTGCACTTTAAACTATAGCTGAAGGGAGAAGAGATGGATTGTATTAATAAGTAGTAATTAGTGGGGGATCAGTTTATTACTTAATAACAATAGAAAACTGATCCCCCACTTTTTGCCTAGTAGGAGCTTTACTTATGTTTCCAACTATTATCTTCAGTCCACACGAAAGAGACATGACTGACAGAAGATCTACACTCTGTGGTGAACAGGGGCAAGAAGAGGCTTGTCAACTTCAATTCATCTAAGACCAAGCTGTTGTCTGTCAACCATTACAGTCAACCTCTCCTGCCTCCCATAAGCATGAACCAAGCGATTCTCCCGGAGAGTAACACACTACGCCTCCTCGGACTTACCCTGTCATCAGACCTCAAATGGAACCACTATATTGAATCCATAGCAAAATTCTGCTAAGCAGGTTGGTTCACTATGTCGATCCAGGATGTTTTTTCCACCTGAATCCATCCTGCATATATACAAGTCAACCATCCGTCTGTGCATGGAGTACTGCTGCCATTTATGGTCAGGTGCCCCTACCGTTCTCCTCAGTGTTCTTGACAGGCTCCAAAGGAAAGTCTGTAATGTGATAGGTACTGATCTGGCGGCTCGACTGCAGCCACTTCCCCATCGTCGAAATGTGGCCTCCCTTTGTCTGTTCTATAAATACTTTCATGGCTTCTGCTCAGACGAACTTAAGTCACTGATGCCTCCTCAACAGGTGTTTACTCGTGCAACCAGACTGGCAACTGGGTCCCACCCATTCACACTCAGGTTAGCCAAATGCAGACGAGAATTCTACTCCTGCAGCTTCTTCTCTCGCACTTCCCGCCTGTGGAACTCGCTCCCGTATTCTTGCTTTCCTGACGGCTACAACCTCCAGAAATTTAAATGCAAAGTCAATACTCATCTACTAACCACTGGACTCTAGCTCTCTCCCCTCCCCTGTATAACCTTCCCTTTCTCTCCACCTATGTATCTGTCATCGCACCTGCTTTCTCAGCTTTCTATTGTTCCTTTCTAACTAGTTTGTACTCCTCACTCTTTTCTAATTAATCTTTTTACATTTATGTAGCCCCCTGCACATCAGTGGCATTTCCGCCTTGCTAGGGGTGAAATGATTAAAAAAAAAAGTCTTTTCTTCATCTTTGATGATATTGTCCAGCATTCACTGCCATATTGAAGAACTGACATCACATAGCAATCCAGTACTCACTTCTTTGTTTCTAGCGAAATTGTCCTGTTTCTTAATACTTTACTCAACTTCTGGAATGCTTCCTTGTGCTTTTGGATCTCAGGAATATACATGTATAGAAACAGCTGTGACCACAAAGTGAGGGGTCAGTTTATATATTTATTGTAATATGGAATTGATCCCCCACTTTATATCCAGTATTCTTCTGTAGAACCACATTTCAGTTGCTTCAAGTCTTTCCTTCATCTTTGATGATATTGTCCAGCATTCACTGCCATATTGAAGAACTGACATTACATAGCAACCCAGAACAACTCTTCTTTGTTTCTACCGGCATATTCCTGTTTCTTAATATTCTGCTTAGCTTCTGGAATGCGTCCTTGGTCCTTCAAATTCACTTTCGGATCTCAGTGTCGCACTTTCCGTCTTCCCTTAGAATACTTCCCAATACTTAAAGTTTTGTACTTGCTTGATTTTAGTCTCTCCAACCTGTCATTGAGAGATTTACGTTTATTTCTTAAAAAAAAAAATCGTACGTTTCTTTTTAAAGATTCTTTTTCACGAGTGAATATTTGAAATGAATTCCTCGTACCAGTTGGCATGTTTCTTTTCCGTTTCACCAGGATGGGAGCGGGAAATTTTATTTCTGTGGAAGTGGTAACAACCTAACTACTTCCAAATTCTTGACGAGGTGACATTACTTGGCTTCGGTAAGGAGCCGAAGAATTATTTAGATAATACAGGCATTCATGTAATATAAGATAATGCTTGCTCCCCAACCCTCTCTCTCTCTCTCTCTCTCTCTCTCTCTCTCTCTCTCTCTCTCACAGACACACACACACACACACATGTAAACATGTTACGGAATATTAACGAATTTTAAAGAAACTTGGTTAAAAACAAACGACAATTTGAAATGATTTGTTTGAACATTATTTTTGATCGATACTCATATTTAAGTAGATATTCTGTTTATAATCAAACAGTCTTATATATTTATTTCTAGCGGCCTGATTATTTACGATAATCATCATGTTACGGAAATTAACGAAGATTAACGAAACTTAGTTATAAACAACCGACAATTTGAAAATATGTTTGAACATTATTTTTGATCGATACTCGTATTTAAGTAGATATTCTGTTTATAATCAAACAGTATTATAGATCTATTTCTACCGGCCTGATTATTTAAGATAAATGTTTATTATGAAAATGTGTGTGATTGAAGCTGGAGGTCATTCGTGGTCGAGCGGTCTAAGACGGTGCCAGATCAAATAGTAGCTTCCACTATGTAAATATGGGTCGCAAGTTCGAATTCTGCAGAATGACACACTTTTACGTAATAAAAATTTATCTTAAATAATCAAGAACGTAGATATAAATATATAATACTAATTAATTAAGAACATAATATCTACTTAAATACGAGTATCGATAAGAAATAATGTTCAAACAATATATATATATATATATCAGAAGTAACATTTTTAAATATGAGAGACAAGGGAAATATAATTCATTTTTTATTTAGTTGCCTGCGTTCTTGCATATTTCTGTTTGGTGAAAGTAAGGGGGGTAAAAATTGTCAGGTGTCCCAAGCATTTTCGCCTACGTTTTTATCCATTTTCAAGAGATTTTTTTTTCTGATCTTTTATTGATTTCTCTTCAGATGTGATTGTTTAAGATGCGTTGTCCGCGGCAGGAATTCGAGTGAAATCGAATTCGAGTATATTTAAAAAAACAAAATGAATAACTGGTAATTAACGTGAGTGTTTAAATTTAAGAAATATTCTGGTTGAAAGTACTAGAATTCCATATAAATCATATTACCGAAAACATTTCGCCATTAGCGAGGTCTTGTATATTAAACACCACCATCATAGCCTGGCGTTGCCCGTGTAATTCAGAAGATTTAGTAATAATTAAATTAACCATTGACACATTGTTTTTTTTTTTTGTTTGAAAAAAAAAAAAATTTTTTTTAAATATTTCTTTTGTTTCAAAATTACGAGGAAATATTAACATTTTTTATTGGCCAAATGAAATTTTAAAGCGTCGAAATAAAAATTAAATATAAAGGCTCATTTATTATCTTTTAATAAAAAATATTTTAGTCACGTTTGATACGTGTGATTTGATTTCTGTGACGTAATTTAGCAACCATCTTAGATGTTTTACGGAGCAAATGTAAACAATCGGCTCCATTGACTAAAAAGTGCGAAAGGGAAAATTTGCTGAACTCAAAAAGTATGTGTCGACATGGCTTGCCTGTAGATACGTGTCCCTAGAAAGTTTGAATGGGGTAGCTGAAAAATGTAGACGTGCATAGGGAACAGTCACACACAGACTCACAGATTGCCTTTTCTCTCCCACTATTAACCTCACCTTATTTAATAATGCGAATGTTGTGTTGAAAGGTTTTTATAGGTAAAGAAATGCATATCGCTCACAATGTGGAGTCGATTTACAAGAGGGACTAGAGCGAGTGAGTGGAAGAAACGGCGTATGGCCGTCGAGAAGAAGTGTTCTGGAAGTAAAAAAAAAAACAAAACAAAGCGACATCGATTTCCCTCTTATTTCACGTGCATTCGTTGCAATCGAGACCATCATTCCCCTGTGGCCTTGTAGAGCTATAACAGATGCTTCACTGTCATCAGAAGCTGAGACATAACTATTTGATCACAGATCCATTGGGTCTCCGGAGACAGACCGAGACCACACACACACACACACACACACACACACACACACACACACACACACACATATCATCTATCTATATAAAAGTCAATCTGTGAGTCTGTGTGAAGCCGATTGTTTACATTTGCTCCATAAAACATCTAAGATCTAAGGTGGTTGCTAGATTACGTCACAGAAATCAAATGGCATGTGTCAAACGCGACTAAAAAAAAAAATGGGCCTTTATATTTAATATTTATTCAGACGTTTTACAAATTCATTTGGTCAACAAAAAATGTGAATATTTTTCTCCGTCATTTAGAATCAAAAGAAAGAAAATTTTTTTTTCAATTCATTACCTGTCCGTATGCAAGCGGTTTGCTGCCAGTAAAGATTCTGGATTACTCTCAATATTTTGTCAAACGTCTTCGCATAATCAATAAAGCACAGGTATAAGTCCTTCTTCATTTGTATTGCCCTTTCGGAGAGCATCCTAATAATAAATACGGAATTCCTTATTCCCGTGTCTTTAACGAAACCACACTGTTCTTGTCCTATCTCTGGCCTGATTCTGCTTCTCGTTCTATTCATCAGGATTCCCACGATGAGTTTTCTTTATGGTTCATTAGACTGATGGTTCTGTGGAGTTCGCAATCGTTTGTTCCTGGCTTCTTAGGTAGTGCTATGAAGATCAACTTGCTAAGGTCATCTGGTGTTACACCAAAATTAGAAACTTCATTTACTATTTCAGTATTTTTCTCTATACCAAATTCTTCCAGGGCTATCAGCAGCTCTATGACTATGCCGTCTGGTCCAAGCTGTTTTGTTTCTATTCAGTTTGTCTACTGCAGATTCCACTTTAGACTTTAATATTTCCGGTTCGTCCTCATCTTTGCGTATTATTGGTTGCTCTCTCTTGTCGTGGAAAAGATCTTTTGTATATTCTATCGTTGGAATATTTCCTCTTTCTCCAAAATGATTGTTCCATCCTTTAGATTTTATAAATCCTGTTGAAAAGCAGGTTTTTTGTCCTTGTCAGTTCTGTTATTTCCTTATGCATGTCGGCTTTATTATTCCTTGCTCAATCTCTCCACTTCTGCACATTTGTCATTGAGCCATTTCTTTTTAGCATGTCTACATTTTCTCCTTTATTTCCTTGTGTCGTTCCCTGTACTTAATTCCATGTCTTGATATCTTTTTCTGCCTCCTTTGCATCATGTCCAGAATCTCTTCAGTCATCCACTCGTTTTTCATTCTGCGCCTAATATCCTTTGGGGCAATGTTAATCCATTAAAACAAAGTATGGTGGAAAAAAATATTTTATTCAAAGTAATTGAAACCTTAAAACATTGTATTTAAGAAACAATGACGGAATTTTCATTCTTTAAAACATTACGTCCTGTAGATGGCGTCCCCGAATATGAATGCATTCTTGAAATCAGCTGCTGCAACATCTCAACTGGAATTCAGTTAATTTCATCCTGAATTATCTGTTTTAACTCATCCAGAGTTCTTGCTCGAGTCGTGAACACATTCCTCTTGAGATAGCCCCACAAGAAAAGAAAACCGCTTTTGAGATTCCTCATTGACCGCTGCAACATATCAGTTGAGATACGGTGAATTTCATGCTGAATTCTCTGTTTCAACTCAACCAGAGTTCTTGGTCGAGTCGTGTGCACTTTACTTTTGAGATAGACCCAAAAAAAAAAATGCCGTTGAGATTCCTCATTGACCGCTGCAATATCTCAACTGGAATTCAGTTAATTTCATCCTGAATTCTCTGTTTTAATTCATCCAGAGTTCTTGGTCGAGTCGTGTGCACTTTACTTTTGAGATAGACCCAAAAGAAAAAAAAAATGCCGTTGAGATTCCTCATTGACCGCTGCAATATCTCAACTGGAATTCAGTTAATTTCATACTGAATTCTCTGTTTTAACTCATCCAGAGTTCTTGGTCGAGTCGTGTGCACTTTACTTTTGAGATAGCCCCACAAGAAAAAAAAATGCTGTTGAGATTCCTCATTGACCGCTGCAAAATTTCAGTTGAGATACAGAGAATTTCATGCTGAATTCTCTGTTTTAACTCATCCAGAGTTCTTGCTCGAGTCGTGTGCACTTTACTTTTTAGATAGCCCCACAAGAAAAAAAATTGCTGTTGAGATTCCTCATTGACCGCTGCAATATCTCAACTGGAATTCAGTTAATTTCATGCTGAATTCTCTGTTTTAACTCATCCAGAGTTCTTGGTCGAGTCGTGTGCACTTTACTTTTGAGATAGCCCCACAAGAAAAAAAATGCTGTTGAGATTCCTCATTGACCGCTGCAAAATTTCAGTTGAGATACAGAGAATTTCATGCTGAATTCTCTGTTTTAATTCATTCAGAGTTCTTGGTCTAGTCGTGTGCACTTTACTTTTGAGATAGCCCCACAAGAAAAAAAAATGCCGTTGAGATTCCTCATTGACCGCTGCAATATCTCAACTGGAATTCAGTTAATTTCATACTGAATTCTCTGTTTTAACTCATCCAGAGTTCTTGCTCGAGTCGTGTGCACTTTACTTTTTAGATAGCCCCACAAGAAAAAAAATTGCTGTTGGGTTCCTCATTGACCGCTGCAATATCTCAACTGGAATTCAGTTAATTTCATGCTGAATTCTCTGTTTTAACTCATCCAGAGTTCTTGGTCGAGTCGTGTGCACTTTACTTTTGAGATAGCCCCACAAGAAAAAAAAATGCTGTTGAGATTCCTCATTGACCGCTGCAAAATTTCAGTTGAGATACAGAGAATTTCATGCTGAATTCTCTGTTTTAATTCATTCAGAGTTCTTGGTCTAGTCGTGTGCACTTTACTTTTGAGATAGCCCCACAAGAAAAAAAAATGCTGTTGAGATTCCTCATTGACCGCTGCAAAATTTCAGTTGAGATACAGAGAATTTCATGCTGAATTCTCTGTTTTAACTCATCCAGAGTTCTTGCTCGAGTCGTGTGCATTTTACTTTTGAGATAGCCCCACAAGAAAAAAAATTGCTGTTGAGATTCCTCATTGACTGCTGCAATATCTCAGTTGAAATACAGTGAATTTCACAAATTCTTAAGCAGGCACTCCTCATTCCTTTAATTAGTCAAAGTCGAACAGAGGGCAATAGAAGATTAAGAATTCACTTCGGCGTAATAAATCCTTGGGTATTACGAAATCTGATAAAGGCTCGAGTGTCGTCATTCTTCATTACCAAGTTTATGTTAAAAAAATCATGACTATCCTTGAAGATACTTTCATATTTCTTCGGTTAGGCCCAATAGATAAATATAACACTACTACAAAATCTATTGTGGCTAAATTTCACCAACGCCTACTGAAATGGTTAAAAGTAGAGTTTTACCCACTGAAATTTCTAAAGAAATTAGACCTTCGGCTTCTGTTTGTCACCGTCTCTATGGTTTGCCGAAAACACATAAGGATCGTTTTCCATTGAGACCTATTTTATCTTTGATAATGTCTTCCCAACATGGCGTTGTTAATAGTTTACCACCATATTACAGCCAGTTTCAGAACGGTATCCCCACCGACGAGATGTGGCTTCCCTGTGTCTGTTCTATAAATATTTCCATGGCTTCTGCTACAACGAACTTAAGTCACTGGTGCCTCTGCAACAGGTGTTTACTCATGTAACCAGATTGGCAACTGGGTCCCACCCATTCACAGTTAGTTAACCAAATGCAGACGACAATTCTAGTCCTGCAGCTTCTTTTCTCGCACTTCCCGCCTGTGGAACTCGTTCCCTTATTCTTGCTTTCCTGACGGCTACAACCTTCCAGGAATTTAAATGCAATGTCAATACTCATCTCTTAACTACTGACCCTAGTTCTTTCCACACTGTCCTGTAGATCCTTTCCTTTCTCTCCACCTTCGCAACTGTCATCGAACCTGTATTCCCATTCTTCTCTTGCTCCTTTCTAACTGGTTTGTCCTTCTCTTCAATCTCTCCTATTCTTTTTCTCTTTTGTAGCCCTCTGCACGTCACTGGCGTTACTGTCTTGCTCGGGGTGATATGATTAAAAAAAAAGAAAACAATTCTGTATTGAAGATTCGTTCGAGTTAGACATTATACAATGTTATCCGTCAACCAACATTTTTTTAATGAGATTTCTAGCCTGCGTCTCTTTAGCTGTGACTATAGACATATGTGCTAATGCCTTATATCGTAGTGAGTTTTCACCTCCTATTAATTCTTAGGAAATATTTGTCGAACTGATGCAGTTTGCCTCGATGTTCGTGGAATTTAGTTTCGACGGCGTCATGTATAAGCAAATTGATGGTGTTTCAATGAGTTCTCTTTGGGACCCAATTTAAACAAACATCTTTGTTAGATTCCATAACGAGAGCGTGTTATCTAAATTCAATAAATCTGATGTTTATTTTCGTTATGTAGATGACACCTTTTCGCTATTTAATGATGTGATTGAATTGGACCATATATTTCGTCCATCAATAATGTACACCCAGCTTTAAAATTTACACAAGAAAAGGAGAATAATTCTTCCCTTCATTTTCTTGATGTTTTGGTGAGCAGGCATTTCTCCATTTTTCTCAATTCCAGTCATTTAAGCGCCATGTGTGATCATGTCTCTTTACTGACATGACTGACTGGGCAAAAGTTTATCCAGCAAAAGGGTGCTATTACATTCTGCGGTAGATTGGTTGCCAGCTAAGCCTACAGAACCTAATCTGTCCTGTTATTTAACACATAATTGAAAGGAAGAGACGAATTAATACCTTTCCCGAGGTTATTTGTGCGTAAGTGAATGCGAGGAATTCAAATGGAATTCGGACTCGGCTCCTCGATTTCTCATTCCGAGCGGATATTCCACTGCACCATCACGCACATACCGAAAACTGACATTTATATAGTTGTATTCCAGGTGGGATTATTTTTGCCCCCCCCTCAAGCGTAAAATGAAACTTGTTAAAACCCATACACATGGGGCCTTAATAATTTGCTCTAAAACCAAGTTTGGATGATGTTCTCAGGTTTATTACTTGTTGCAACTCTGTTTTAAGGGGTCACAAATGGCTATTACCCGCTAAGTTTTGTCTAATTTACAGATATATATATATATATATATATATATATATATAAAAGTATTAGATCGTTTATGAGGCATATTGACAGAAAATAAATAATTTAATTAAAGTAATTTTATTTGATTTACTCAACAAATGCTTTAACAAGGAAAAATATTTTGCAAAATAAATTTAATATTTAATACAATAGCCTTTTGCTTTGAAATAATAAAATAATTGCGACAATTTTACAAATCGCACCTAGTATATATATATATATATATATATATATATATATATATATATATATATATATAGTACTGTGCAAAAGTATTAGGACAAGAACTTTTGCTGTGAAATAATAAAATTATTAGTATTGCAGTAGACGTGGGATATATATATATATATATATATATATATATATATATATATATTTCAAATAAAACTTCTAAAAATTACATGTCGTGTGACCATTTCTGCAAAGTATATTTCCTTCATCAAAAAGCGTTTGTTATCGAAAATTTTTATAATATATTGTAACCCTGTTTTAAGGGGTCACAAATGAAAACAGGAACACGGGATTAGTATAAACAATTTGTATTAAAAAATACGGTAAAGGTACAAGATATCAGCTTGTTCGTCTAGCTGACAAGCAAGTGGTGTTGGATATCACAAAGTCACTCTACGATTGTCTGACACGTACCAGACTGGTGCTTCCCCGATGACTACTAGTCACATGGTATATATGCAGGTCGGGTTAATCCGTTACCATGTTAATGGGTCGGTCCACCACAATATATATATATATATATATATGTGTGTGTGTGTGTGTGTAAATGTATAAAGTCTAAAGCACAACACTTAGTTTCATGCACTACGAAATCATCAGGTGCATATTATAAACTGACATTTTTTTTATATATAATTGGGATTAGTATGGATGGAATATTATCCCGCTATAAAAAAAGAAAACAAAACAAAGCAAAAAAAAAAAATTCTATTCTCAAAAGAAACCTCAATTCAGAGTATTAAATATATATATATATATATATATATATATATATTGTTTGTAATTTTGTTTTTACAATGGTTTATAAAAGCATAATATCACTAAACAAAAATTTTCTTGTTTCGGAACAAAACTGTTCCTCTTCAGGTGATGTGTTAAAATAAATAGCGAAAATAATTTATTATAAGATAAAAGTCTCCTTTCGCTAAGTCACTCTATGAGTGACAGGCTCGTACCAGCTGCTGCCCACGACGACTACTCGTCACATGGTATAGGTGCAGGTCGGATTAATCCGTTACCATGTTAATGGGTAGGTCCGCCACAACATTACGACCACTCTCTGCGAAAATCGCTATCCATTAAGTATTGTCAAATCGCTAATTTAAATATAAAGTACTAGCGGTATAGCCCGTCGTTGCTCGGGTGAAATGAAAGCTTTAAAACTAATCCATGGTCCTGGAGCTCAGACACTTTAAACGTTGGCACGAAAGACTAAAAAGCAATAGTTGTTTCCAGTTAAAGCGAAACCATAGACTGAAAGAAAAATGAATGGATGTAAGTCAAATTTTGATTTCCTGGTATCGATATCAAATAAGTTTTTTTCGTCGTAAGCTGAATTTTGAAGGTTAAATAAGTCCTCTGAGTAAATGGTATCATGGCTGAGACAAGAACTACAATTATACCTACTTAGAGCCAAACCAGAAGCAAAAACTAAAATAAAACGGCTGAAAAAAATACAGACATACAGGCAGATAAACAGACACACACACAAACATCTTGCCTTTTATATATATATATATATTATCGATTGTCTGCAATATTGTAAGAACTGCAACCTTGAAACTTCTGAATACCGTTTCTTATGTCTTTGTCTATGAGTGTATGAAATTTGATTAAAATCGGACCACTCCTTCTATAACCCGATTTTTTAGATTATCGATTTTTGATATTTATCAGGGGTACGTCGACACAAACCCTAGCTACGAACACTCGCAGACGCTTATAGTATAACTGTGTAAATTTTCAAGAAAATCGGTTTAGCCATTTCGGAGTCTATAGGTAACGGACACAGACACACACACAGACACACACAGACAAAGTTCCATTTATAAATAGGTTTATATTAGATTGAATGGAGTTCAAAAAGGTTAAACCGGCTATAGTGCAATGATGTCCTATAGACCTTAGCCTTCCTTAGCTAGGCACTGTCAGTGATAGGTTTTCTGAGCGTTTTTCTTATGCCTTTCGATACTCTTAATTTGCTGCCAACACTTGTGCAATTCTTTTCTGCTAAAACTTTCTGCACATTTACAAATCTACCATCCGCCCGTGCATTGAATACTGCTGCCATATCTGGTCGGGTGCCCCTGCTGTTCTCCTCGGGCTTCTCGATAAGGTTCAGAGGAGGGTCTGTAATGTGATAGATACCGACTTGGCAGACCGCCTGCAGTCTCTCTCCCACCGGCGAGACGTGGCTTCCCTGTGTCTCTTCTATAAATACTTTCACGGCTTCTGCTCCGATGAACTTAGATCACTGGTGCCCCCTAAATACGAATTTGCACGAGATACTAGATTAGCAACTAGATCCCACCCTTTTACAGTGAAACCGATAAAATGCAGCCGTAACTTCTACTCCAACATTTTCTTTCCTCGCACTTCCCGACTGTGGAATTCTCTTTCCAAACGATTGCTTCCCCGACGGCTACAATCTCCAGGAGTTTAAATGTAAGGTCAATAGACACCTCCTAACACACTAACCTGCTCCTTTTCTATCAAACACTCTTCCCATCTGCCCAACCCTCATCCTCGCTATCCTTACTCATCTGTCACCTTTCTCCTGACATTCCCTACGTCTATCCACTCCTTCACTTTACCTTCCCCTATGTAGCCCCATGCGCAATAGTGGCAGTGGAATGCCTTGCTTGGGGTGAGATGATTAAAAAAAAAAACTGTCTTTCTCTCCATACAGGATGATGTTCTCCCTCCAAACCATAATAGTTCTCCGATTTATTTGATTTAGTTGTGGATCGTACAACATAGTGAGAACAACTCAAAGATTTGATGCCAGAATTAAACACGTACCTAGAAAACTCCATAATTTGACTGTTCTTTGTCAGACAGGCTGACCAACACATACGGGTCTTTTAACTTCAAGCACCTTATACATAACCATAATTGTGCCGTAGATGAGTGTAGACGCCTTCTCCAGCCTTAGCTTTCCCCGCAGAAATTTCCACATTAAAGTGTTGGAAGGAACACATATTTGGCCTCCAACACATTTCCATCTAAGATTTTTTTCCTCTAAATATTTCCCATCTCTTTTAATGGTAAGTATTTCTTTACTGACCTCGATTTAGCTCTGGTAAACTTTAAGAAAACTGAATGCCTGGTCATCAGCAAAAGGTGCAACCCAAAATGCTAAATAAAGGTGGGGGATACCAGAATCAAGCAAGTACAAAAATTTAAATACCTAGGAAGTGTTCTAACAGGAGATGGAATTGGCATGGCAAAGGACGCGTTCCAGAAGCTAAGTAAAGTACTAAGACACAGGAAAATTTCACTAGAAAAGAAAAGAGTGCTGGATTGCTATGTGATGTCAGTTCTTCAATATGGCAGTGAATGCTTGACAATATTATCAAAGATGAAGGAAATACTTGAAGCAACTGAAATATGGTTCTACAGAAGAATACTGGACATAAAGTGGGGGATCAATTCCATATTACAATCAATGTATAAATTGACCCCTTCACTTTGTGGTCACATCAATCTCTATACATTTATATTCCTGAGATCCAAAAGCACAAGGAAGTATTCCAGAAGTTGAGTAAAGTATTAAGAAACAGGATAATTTCACTAGAAACAAAAAAGAGAGTACTGGATTGCTATGTGATGTCAGTTCTTCAATACGGCCAGTGAATGCTGGACAATATCATTGAAAATGAGGACAAAACTGGAAGCAGCGGAAATGTGGTTCTACAGAAAGATGCTGCGGACATCGTGGACTGAGCATGCAAGCAACGATGAAGGTGGTTGGAAAGAATGGCAACAAAAAGGAAATTAATACTGAGCATCAGGAAGAGACAACTGAAGTTCCTGGGACAGGCAAGGATGAAGGAGAGTTTGGAGAACCTGATACTGACTGGCCAGATAGAAGGAAAGAGAGACAGAGGAAGGCAGCGGATAACATATTTGCAGGGCCTGATCAGGTGGATGACGGAACGGGGGTTGCCAGGAGTAACAGGAGCAAACATACTGAGAGCCAGAAGGGATAGTGAGACGTGGAGAACCATGATTGCCTAAGTCCTGAAGGGACAGGGCACATAGAAGAAGAAAAACCTAGGTTAGAAACTGGTTAGCTAGCTCGTTTTTTCAATTTTACTTTTAAACTATTATCATCATGATGAGTGGTTTGATTTGAGTTTTGTTTAACGGTATATCAACCACTGTGGGTTATTTAAGGTAAAAAAGGTGGAGTTTTAATGTATTTTTAATGTTCAGATATAGTGAGAAGGTTGATTTAGTCAGTTTAATGAAAATTTTGTTTTTATTTTAAAAAACTGAAAAGGTCTTCTAGTTTTGTATTCAAAAATGTTTCGCTGAGAATAATTTTTTTCCTTCAAAAATGTGTTATGGAAATAATTTGTTTTTTCAGTTTTTGTAATATTTTTCTTTCAAATTTCTATAAAGTCGATTTCTTTTACTTTCATAGTGTTTTGACCCAAGGTTGGGGGTTAACTATTTGCCCATAGCTGAGACCCTAACTGGTGCTACCACTCCAAGTCAAGGTAGACCTGAGAACAAGAGATTAAGAGGTGGTTCCTTGTTCCTCAAAACCTCCCATTAGAGGCCTTGCTGCCGGATGCAGTTTACCGTCATGACCAAAACCATCATGTGTGGCAATAAAAATGAAAAAAATTGTCTCTTTATGGCGGTTATGAACTTTTCTACCACTAACCATATTCTCAAACATATATATATATTTCGGAAAGTCCCGAATATTAACGAAGCTGTTTTAACAACTGACTGGTTTTCAATAAACTAATAAGTTCATCTCATCACTATCAGTCAGTTAAGTGCCATACGTGATACACGCTTGGGCGATCATGTCTCGAAAGAGACATGACTGACTGGGCAGAAGAAAATTATCCCGCAGTAGGTTGCCATTGCTTTCTGCGGTAGACTGGTTGCCGACCAAGGCTATAGAACCCAATCTGTCCTGCTATTTAACCCATAACTGGAAGGAAGAAGACGGATTAATACCTTTCCCAAGGGTATTTAGCGTAAGTGAATACAATGGATTCAGCTGGAATTCGAACTCGGCTCCCCGGTTTCTCATTCCGAGCCGATATCCACTGTACCACAACGCACATCCTTTATGTATATTAGTCATCCACATACAAGCCTGTTTCGCTGTATCACAGCTCATCAGTGTGGCTAGACATATCCACTGGCTTCTGGCCCGGATCGAAAACTCAAGCGATTTGGTGTCAGTCGGAGTCTCTACTCCCTAAGCCATCGGCGCAATGGGGTCCTCATCACTATACTTTATACTAAGCTAATAAATAAATAAAACGTGGACTGATGAAATAAAATTATTAGTTCACACAAATGAATTATAATTCATAAACATTTTAGGTGTTGCGTTTCCTTTACACACACACACGTATATATATATATACTAGCAGTATAGCCCGGGTGTAATGAAAGATTTAAAACTAATCCATGGCCAACCTTCCCTGAAGATCCGTTTAGGTGAAACCTTGGTAGGTTAGTTGGCTCCGTAGGTTAATTTACTTAGTCTGCTCTGCTTTCATATTGAGCGCGTTTTTGTTATTGTTTACTCGTCTCGGGGATTTTTTTAGCGCGGGGGAGGGGCTACGTACTGGCTCGGTCCAAATCGCTTTGGCTGATGTTCATGTGCTTAGCTCCCTTCCCTTTTCTTTTACAACCATTTTTCCTCCCGCATATATACGCGGAGGATTTTTCGAAACGAGTCTAGTGATAAGTTTGCATTTGCGATCTCACACCCTGATTGAGCACTCTGGAAGAATGGTAGACTTTGGAAAAACAGTAGCTACTCTGGCGTGTACGCATCGCACATTCAGTAAAATGAATTAGAGCACACTGGCTATTGCGCGCGTATAATGATAATATATGCGCGAAAAGGTCACCCACCGAACGCCCATAGCCCAGTGGTAGTATCGCCGACTGACGCCAATTCGGTCGGGTTTCAATCCTGGGTTAAAAAGCAATCGGAGTCTAACCGTACTGATGAGCTGTGATACAGCGAAACAGATCTGTCTGCGGATGGCAATATATATATATATATATATATATATATAAATATATAATGATTTATTCATGTATCTGTTTATATACATAATGGCTGGCCACTCGTATTCGAGAATACCCGTCTACTGGGGCGGCTAGCTAATCCCCATTGTAGACGGCTGCTCAGCCACACTTGCGTTTGTTCAACACCCACAGAGCCGCGTCTTTAGTTTATACTACAATTATGCTGAGCAGACCTTGGTTTTTCTGTGAGAGAGCGGGTTGTCCTACATGGACAGGTAGCTCAAAGCCACGGTCGCGATGACTTGTGTCATACACACACAAGCAAAAAACATATATCTAAACTTATTTATAAATGGAACTTTCTGTGTGTGTGTGTGTGTGTGTGTGTGTGTGTGTGTGTGTGTGTGTCAGTTACCTATAGATTCCAAAATGGCAGAACCGATTTTCTTGAAAATTTACACAGTTGTACTATAAGCCTCTGCGAGTGTTCTTAGCTAGATTTTGTGTCGAGGTACCCCCGATAAATATCGAAAATCGATAATCGAAAAAATCGGGTTATAGAAGGAGTGGTCCGATTTTAATCAAATTTGATACACTCATAGACAAAGACATAAGAAACGATATTCAGGAGTTTCAAGGTTGCGGTTCTTACAATAGTGGAGAAAATCGATAATATATATATATAAGACAAGATGTTTGTGTGTGTATCTGTTTATCTGTCTGTATGTCTTTTATACAAATCCACAATATTTATCCGATTCTCTCCAAACTTCACACAAATATTCTTTAGGCTGAGTCTGAGCTCCAGGACCATGGATTTGTTTTAAATCTTTCATTACACCCGATCAACCCCGGGCTATACTGTTAGTATAAATATATGTGTGTGTGCGTGCGTGTGGTCCTATGTAAATAATATATATGCCCATCAATATATAAATATTTATCATGTCTCAATAAAACAGTCCTCAATGCAATAAAACAGACTAAAAAACATATTACTCAATGTTAAATAATAATTAACAAATATATATATTATAATTATTATTAAATAATAATTAATAAATATACATATTACCCTGCCTTATAAGCTCTATGATAACGTAGGATAATATGTATATATAACGTAGGATAATATGTATATATAACGTAGAATATTTGATAATTTTGCCAGGTAAATTTCAAAAGAGACAAACTCAAAAAAATTTATGTTAATTTTTTTTTTTATTAAATTTAACAGAATCAGTCAGTCAGTGAAATGCCAGACGTGAAACACGCTTGGGCGATCTTGTCTCGAAAGAGACATGACTGACTGGGCAGAAGATTATCCCACAGTAGGTTGCCATTGCTTTCTGCGGTAGACTGGTTGCCAGCCAAGGCTATAGAACCGAATCTGTCCTGTTATTTGACCCATAACTGGAAGGAAGAGACGGATTAATACCTTTCCTAAGGGTATTTGCGCGTAAGTGAATGAAAGGGATTCAACTGGAATTCGAACTCAGCTCCCCGATTTCTCGTTCTGAGCCGATATCCACTGCTCCACAACGCACAGTATAATCTTAAAAATCTTTTTGGATATTCTACAAATCCATGGGTTTCGGTCTGAGAAGCGGATGCTTAGCTGCGTAATATCTCTTACCCATGGATTTGTAGAATATTAAAAATATTTTTCAAGTGTATATATATATATATATATATATATATATATATAAAATGAGTATTAAGAGACAGGAAAATTTCACTAGAAACAAAAAAAAAGTTCTGGATTGCTATGAGATGTCTGTTTTCTCTGTATGTCATGAAATGCTGGTAAATATCATCAAAGATGAAGAAAAAACTTGAAGCAACTGAAATGTGGTTCTACAGAAAGATGCTGTGGATATCATAGATCGAGAATGTGAGCAATGATGAGCTTTTAGAAACGAAAAAGAAATTAATAGTGCGCATCAGGAAGAAACAAATAAAATTCCGGGGACATGCAATGAGGAAAGAGGGCTTGGAGAACCTGATACTAACAAGCCAGATAGAGGGAAAGGTTGGGACAGAGATGAACAGCGTGTAACGTACTTGACTGGCCTGATCGGATGAATGGCAGAACGGGGGTTGCGTGGTGTAACAGGAGAAGAGCCACCAGAGATAGGGAGACGTGGAAGGCCATGATCGCCTACGTCCTGAAAGGACAAGGCACATAGTAGAAGAAGAATCAACATCAAAAGTCGGTTATAGCATTGGAGAGAATCAAAATCAAAATAAACATTATATATAAACACTGCAAAATAATGATGACAAACGTTAGGAAATGTACTCAGTTAAGATAAATGAGATAAAATTACAGTTAATATGTAATATATATTGTTCAAACATTACTATATTCTGCTCATTGGATAGTACGTGATAAGGAAAGTATATATATATATATATATATATACATATATATATATATATATATATATATATATATATATATATCAGCATGCAGTGTAGATATAGAAGAATCCAAAGGAGTATACTGTGCATACAGTGGTAGGATAACTCTAAGAGAGCTCTAAATATATATGTATATAAATACATATAGTGCAAATATAGGAACAAATTAGACAGGCACGTTATTTCATGGTAAATCGGAAATATGGGCCTATTTCAGGCGAACCATCATCAGCTTCCGTCTTTGTTGTCCAGAAGATTTTTGATGGTTCGCTTGAAATAGTCGTATACTTACGATTTACTACGAAATATAATATTATATATATATATATATATATATATATATATATATTATGTTCTCATATATCTCTGTTTCTCCTCTCTCGATCTACTTCCGTCTATTCGTATCTATCTATCTATTATGTTCTCATATATATATATATATATATATTAGTCATCCACATACAAGCCTGTTTCGCTGTATCACAGCTCATCAGTGTGGCTAGACGCATTCACTTGCTTCTGGCCGGGATCGAAACTCGACCGATTTGGTGTAAGTTAGAGTCGCTACCCACTAAGCCATAGGTGCATGGAATCAGAGAAGGGAAATTTTATCGTGTTGTATATAAGCAGTGTATACACATGCCAGTACCAAAAGAACTCAATTCATTCCTGGAGAGTGATGCATACATCGCAGAAGTGGAAACTGTTTTTTAAATTTTCTTCTCCAGGGAGCACAAGCGTAATGAGACCATAATATTAGTCATCCACATACAAGCCTCTTTCGTTGGATGCTGTCATCGTGTCATGGATAATGGCTCAAAATTTCACTGCCACTGTTGCGCAGGGGGTTACATAGGGGCAAGTAATGAGACAGAGTGGTTATGGGGTTACATAGGGGAAAGTGATGAGGAAGAGTGTTTAGGAGGTTAAATAGGGGAAAGTGATAGGAAATGTCAGAAGGAGGGTGATAGACGGGTAAGGATAACGAGGCTGAGGGTTGGGCAGATGGAAAGAGTGTTTGAGAGAATGGGTGCGAGTTAGTGTGTTAAGAGGTGTCTATTGACCTTATATTTGAACTCCTGGAGATTGTAGCTGTCGGGGAAGCAATCATGTGGAAGGGAATTCCACAGTCGGGAAGTGCGAGAAAAGAAGCTATTGTAGTAGAAATTGCGGTTACATTTTATCGGTTTGACTGTAAAAGGGTGGGACCTGGTTGCCAATCTAGTGTCTCGTGCAAATTCGTACCTAGGGGACACCAGTGATCTAAGTTCATCGGAGCAGAAGCCGTGAAAGTACATTTTTCTTTTTTTAATCATAACATTCCCAAGCAAGGCGGTAACGCGATAACGCCACTGATGCGCAAGGGGTTACGTAAGATTAAGAAGACTGGAAAAGAGAAAACCGGAAACCACATCCTAAACAGGGAACAAGGCTCTACACCTGTTCATTAGATGTGGGTGGAGTGTGAACCGAGCAATAGTTTAGTCTATCTACTCCAATTGAAAAAAAAAGAGTAAAAAAATGGAAAAGAGTAAAAGATTGGAAAAGAGAAAACCGGAAACCATATCCTAAACAGGGAACAAGGGATGAGCCTCTTCACCTGTTCAATAGACAAGGGTGGAGTGTGAACCGGGCGATAGTTTAAGAGACACGGGAAAGCCACGATAACTTCCTCAATTCGATGTGACACTAATTTTTTTCATTCGAGACTTTTCCCGCTCTTAATGGGAGTAAGTCCAAAGCTCATGTAGACTGCATGTTTTTCATTGGTGCATATTTTTTTCAATTCCCACCTCAATGGTCATATTATACTGATTTCAGAACTTTGCGTTGGCCAGCCTTAGTATTTTTTTTTTAATCATTTCACCCAGAGCAAGGCGGAAACGCCACTGATATGCAGGGGGTTACATAAATGTAAAAAGATTAATTAGAAAAGAGTGAGGAGTACAAGCTAGTTAGAAAGGAACAATAGAAAGCTGAGAAAGCAGGTGCGATGACAGATACATAGGTGGAGAGAAAGGGAAGGTTATACAGGGGTGGGGAGAGAGCTAGAGGCCAGTGGTTAGTAGATGAGTATTGACTTTGCATTTAAATTTCTGGACGTTGTAGCCGTCAGGAAAGCAAGAATACGGGAGCGAGTTCCACAGGCGGGAAGTGCGAGAGAAGAAGCTGCAGGAGTAGAATTGTCGTCTGCATTTGGCTAACCTGACAGTGAATGGGTGGGACCCAGTTGCCAGTCTGGTTGCACGAGTTAACACCTGTTGAGGAGGCATCAGTGACTTAAGCTCATCCGAGCAGAAGCCATGAAAGTATTTATAGAACAGACAAAGGGAGGCCACATTTCGACGATGGGGAAGTGGCTGCAGTCGAGTCGCCAGATCAGTACCTATCACATTACAGACTCTCCTTTGGAGCTTGTCAAGAACACTGAGGCGAACGGCAGGGGCACCTGACCATAAATGGCAGCAGTGAAAATCCTCACCTCCAAGAAAGTCCTTCCATAACGGAAGATGGGATGATCAGGCATATCATATAAATAATCGGTTCCGTCACTCCATCTTCTTTTTCGGGTAATTTTCTTTTCTGCTGTCAACTTTTGACATTTCGTTTCACTCCCGTACACCACTGCAAGTATTACAGATTTAAATCAAATTTGCATCGGGGATCTTCAATATGCCACTAATGGATCTATCTATCTATCTATCTATCTATCTATCTATCTATCTATCTATCTATCTCATTTTGTTAATTTATGTATGTATGTATGTATGTATGTATCTATCTATCTATCTATCTATCTATCTATGTTTTTTCTGTTAATTTATGTATGTATGTATGTATGTATGTATGTATCTATCTATCTATCTATCTATCTATCTATCTATCTATGTCATTCGGTTAATCTATCTATCTATCTATCTATCTATCTATCTATCTATGTCATTCTGTTAATTTATGTATGTATGTATGTATGTATGTATGTATGTATCTATCTATCTATCTATCTATCTATCTCATCTGTTAATTTATGTATGTATGAATGTATGTATGTATGTATGTATCTATCTATCTGTCTATCTATCTATGTCATTCTGTTTATCTATCTATCTATCTATCTATCTATCTATCTATCTATGTCATTCTGTTAATTTATGTATGTATGTATGTATGTATGCATGCATGTATCTATCTATCTATCTATCTATCTCATTCTGTTAATTTATGTATGTATGTATGTATGTATGTATGTATGTATGTATGTATGTGTCTATCTATCTATCTATCTATCTATCTATCTATCTATCTATCTATCTATCTATCTCGTTCTCGTTCTATATCCATCAATAGATCTGTCAACCCGTGAATTTATCTGTAAATATAATTAACTAATTTGAAGTAACTTTAAACAGTTCTGTGTGTTTTTTTTGGGGGGGGGAAGAAGAAAGATTCCGTAGAGCGTTTCAGCGAACATGACGGCATGACATGACTGATCGTGAATACGCCAATGAGGTTCACGTTGCATTCTCAGTACGCGACGTTTGCCCCCCCCCCTTTTATTTCGTAAATATAATTTCTTTTATTGTGTTTAATGATGAGCCGTTCTAAACGTCATATTTTGACTTTAATTTCAGGTGAAATTAAAGACAAAAATTGTCCAACATTTGAATATTTTTTTTATTATGCTGGGTCTAAGTTTTCGACTCCCATGAGCCATCTTCAGAGAAGTAACAGGCACATTAACATATGGATATCCACTGTCAAAAATGATATTGTCTTGTGTTGACATAAAACATTGTTAGGTAAGGAATCATTGTTAGGTAGTCACTGAATAGCAGACACAATTCTTGAATTTGGAAAGCGGTTCTCTCTCTCTCTCTCTCTCTCTATATATATATATATATATATATATATATATTCCATTTTAAAACGAATTATTTTGCTACTCATAGCAAAATAACTCGTTTAAAAATAGAAAATATTTAAAAGTTCTACAACATAATTTTATAGACCACTTTTTAATACAAATATGTACTGGTATAACTTATTAGGAACAATAACTAAGTATTAAACAATCAATCAATATATATATATATATATATATATATATATATATATATATATATATATATATGTATGAAATGATTTGTTTGAACATTATTTTTGTTTGATACTCGTATTTAAGTAGATATTCTGTTTTTAATGAAACAGTATTATATATTTATTTCTACCGGCCTGATTATTTACGATAAATCTTTCTTACGGACCACTGCGTCCTTCGGCAGGATTCGAACCTGCCACCCCTCTCCACATAGGGAAGCCACCATGTGATCTGGCGCCTCTTAGACCTCTCGACCTCGAATGACGATCAGTCAAAACGTAGTCAAATTAACCGTATAACACAATTTCCGATTCATCGTATTAACCATATCTGCTCTGAAATGTATCGTAATGTCAACAAATGTAAACAAATCATTTCAAATTGTCGTTTGTTTATAACCAGTTTCGTTAACCTTCATTAATTTCCGTAACATGTTTACTATCTATCTACTTGACAATTTCACACCATGTTTCTCACTTGGTGTATATATATATATATATATATATAGTGTATCGGGAACGAAAGTTCAAATTTCCAGTTTTTTTTTTCAAGTAGATATCCAAAAAAGAAATAATATTATTGCCAAAATTAATTTAAATGTTAGCGTTCCATCATCTTCAGCGTTTTCTCTCGTAATTATATGAAGAAGCAAAGTTAGATATACAGAGACACAAGGAATTGAACGATGAAGAAAAGTAAGGAAAAAGAAGAAAAAGAAGTACTTTTCGTTTTTTTTCTTCCTTGTCTCTAATTTTACCAATTAATTAATCCGATTAAAGTAATTAGCAAATGGCCTTAATTTAGTGCGCTGTTTATGGCCGGAAGTGTTGCCGGAAGTCGGACTTTGAACTGTGAACTAATCAAGGAAAAGCAAAAAAATACACAGTACGCATGACGGAAGTAAGGAATTGGATAATTTTTTTCTCTATTCTATTCGACGAAAACAAACGAAAAAAAAAAACACTTTGAAAAGAAGGAAGGAAAGTCGTCAAAGAAAAGCAAATGTACAATCGATTGAATAGAGAATCTCTATTTATTTCATTAAAAATAAAGACGAAATGCTTGGAAATCTCCGACTAGTGGTTACTGCAGGCTGATCCGGGTATTAAAGATTTAATTAGTACGGACTTTCCTTTTAAATTATTGTTTTATTCATGTGTTTTTAACTTTTTAATTTTTATTTTCGTTTCACTTGTATAGAAATACATTGCTCAATTTAGGCAGTGTGAAATTAAAAGTTTTTTTCTCATTTTTTTAAATTCTGAGTAGATTTTCTTTTCTTTTTTTATATTTTTTTTTAGAATTCTCTGTCTCATTGTCATAATCATTGATGGTTACATGAAGAAAAGGAAAGGAGAGATCAGAGTAAAAATACATCGAAACAACGGAATTCGATAGAAGATAACAAACCAGTATCAATATTAAAAGATACAGTATTTGGAGAAGTTAGTTGGATTAAAATATAGTACTGTGCAAAATTATTAGAACAAGAACTATTTTATCTTTTATGAGGCATCAAAATAATTGCGACAATTTACCAATCGCACCTAGTATATATACAGTACTGTGCAAAAGTATTAGGACAAGAACTATTTTATCTTTTATGAGGCATCAAAATAATTGCGACAATTTACCAATCGCACCTAGTATATATACAGTACTGTGCAAAAGTATTAGGACAAGAACTATTTTATCCTTTATGAGGCCTCAAAATAATTGCGACAATTTACCAATCGCACCTAGTATATATACAGTACTGTGCAAAAGTATTAGGACAAGAACTATTTTATCCTTTATGAGGCCTCAAAATAATTGCGACAATTTACCAATCGCACCTAGTATATATACAGTACTGTGCAAAAGTATTAGGACAAGAACTATTTCATCCTTTATGAGGCCTCAAAATAATTGCGACAATTTACCAATCGCACCTAGTATATATACAGTACTGAGCAAAATTATTAGAACAATAACTATTTTATCTTTTATGAGGCATCAAAATAAAGTTTAAAATCACCCCTGTCCCAACACTTTTGCACACTACAAGTAGTGTGCAAAAGTATTAGGAAAAGGGTGATTTTTCTAAGAACATCACTGAAATTAAATACAGGGTGAAAAGCCAAACTTTTGTCAGAATTATTTAACTAAAAAGGAAGAGGAAGGAATAATACGAAATTTGGATTGGCCCCCACAAAGCCCTGATCCCAATCCTATTGAACATCTATGGGATATTTTGGATAAAAGAAAATAGGTAAATTTAATGTTACTTCGCAAGACACACAATATAAGCTGCTTGGCAGGAGATAGAATTAGATATATTGAAGAAGCTTATGGTGTTAATGCCTGACAGAATAAAGGCTTTGATCGAATCAAAAGGCTATTTTACTAAATATGAAATTATTTTTGTAACAAGAGTTTTTTCTTGTTAAAGAATTTGCTGAGTAAATCAAATAAAATTACTTTAATTAAATTGTTCATATCCTGTCACTATGTTTCATGAAAGATAAAATAGTTCTTGTCTTAATACTTTTGCACGGTACTATATGGGTAAAAAGTTAAAATTTAAATTGGTTAAAAACTAAAAAAGTATAAAAATACATTTTTATCGTATAAGTATCAGCCATACACACACAAAAAAAAAACATATTATTAGCGATACATTTTTAAAAAATTACCAGCATTACATCTTTGTAGAAAAATTTTGTAACATTCCCAAGGAAATTAAATTTCGGCATTAAATGACCCATAAGTTGTTGATATACCGCTACACAAATAATTGGAAAAGGCTAAGGAAGGCAAACATGCGTCGGAGGGTCTGTCAGTCAGTTAATTGGCATATGTTATACACAGTTGCGCGATCATGTCTCTTTCGATTCATGACTGACAAGGTAGAAGATTTTGCCGAAGTAGGTTGCCATTATGCTTCTGATTACTCTTTAGCAATGTTCCTGTATCTTATATATATATATATATATATATATATATATATATAGACAGAGAGAGAGAGAGAGAGAGAGAGAGAGAGATAGAGAGAGACAGAGAGAGAAAGAGAGGGGGAGGAGATAGATAGATAGATAGATAGATAGATAGGACATAACAAAATAAAAAGATAGATAGATAGATAGATAGATAGATAGATAGATAGATAGATAGATAGATATAAATATGAACATAGATAGATAGATAGATAGATAGATAGATAGATAGATAGATAGATAGATAGATGGATGGTTAGTTAGTTTAATTTAGCAGGCAAAGATAGCTATGGATACAGGGACAGAGAGGGGATGGGGAGAGAGAGATGGACTTGAACAATTTTGAGTATAACTGACGACACTGAAAAGGCATTCGCTGGCCATTGCTTTCTTTTTTGTTCAGCATTCCAGATTGTCCGAAAGAGATAGATACCAAAGAATTATACATCAGCACCGTTTTTTTATTTATTTATTTTTTTTAAAGAAGAAGAATACTAAAAGTAAGGCTGAAATGAAAGATAAAAACAGAAAAAGAAACCACACACAAAAAACGCTTACCCAGTAAACAAAAACAAAATGAAACGAAACGAAACAGACAAAAAAAAAAAAAAAGAAAAATGAGAAAACGAATCGAAAAACTTTTACGAAGTACATATGTTGGACTGATTTCAGCTTTTGTAAATTTCCCACTTCCGGAATTGTTTAGATTTTTGTTTTTCGATGAGTCTGTTATTCTTTTTTTTTTTTACACTTTTTTTTCTTGTAGTTTTTGTTTGCGCATGCGCGTATTTTTTTTTTGTTTCTTGTTTCTTTACGCAGACATATACAAAGATCGGAATGTCAAAAACGATGTGCGAAACCTACGTACCGCTTCTTACGCTCTCGTTATGATTGTATTCTTTAAATCATTTTCCTCTCATTCCCGACATGCCATTCGGTCTGACATTCCGCAGGCTCTTGAACAGGTAGTCATATACAAATAAAATTTCCGAATCCGCGGAATCGTCAAATACAGACTTCTTTATGCATTTCTGACTCAATCAGCAGTGTTTTCATTTACCCGTGTTAAATTAAAACGAAAACTACTTTTCTCTCTAAATTTTTGCAGCGACGAGCAGTCATTATTTACACAATTTACATGCGGACTGTTTTCCTCATTTTTGTTCATTGAGAGAAAATATGGGATATTTTTGACAAAAGAAAATAGGTAAATTTAATGTTACTTCGCAAGACACACAATATAAGCTGCTTGGCAGGAGATACCATTAGATACTTTAAAGAAGCTTGTGATGTCAATGCCTGACAGAATAAAGGCTGTGATCATATCAAAATGCTATTTTACTAAATATGAAATTATTTTTGTAACAAGAGTTTTTTCTTGTTAAAGCAGTTGATGAGTAAATCATATGTACTTACTTTAAGTAAATAGTTTATATTCTGTCAATATGCTTCATGAAAAATGAAATTTTATCCATAGGCGGGAAGCGCGAGAAAAGAAGCTGTTGGAGTAGAAATTACGGTTACATCTTATCTGTTTCACTGTAAAAGGGTGGGACCTAGTTGCTAATCTAGTATCTCGTATAAATTCGTACCTAGGCGGCACCAATGACCTAAGTTCATCGGAGCAGAAGCCGTGAAATACTTAGAGAAGAGGCACAGGGAAGCCACGTCACGCCGGTGAGAGTGTGACTGCAGGCGGTCAGCCTAGTCAGTATCGATCACGTTACAGATTCTCCGTTGTATTATGTCAAGAAGCCCGAGGAGAGTAGCAGGGGCACCCGACCAGATGTGGCAGCAGTATTCAATACACGGGAGGATGGTAGATTTATATATGTGCAGGATATTGATATACATCTGAAGAAAGTCAAACAGTGCAATAACGGAAACTTTAGGATAAAAACAAAAAAAAAAAACCCAGGAAAAATAAATAAAGTCTCCAAAACCTGGAAAATAAAATTCTAAGGTTTCAACGCGAAAAATTCTCGTCAGTGGTAACAATAGATATAGCAGATATTTTTAACGTCTTTTTTCTTACCCGTTTGATCCTTTGCTTACAAAAGATTATGGTCAAGTCCAAAACTGACGTTAGAATATTCTGTTGTTGTTTGTTAAATTTTCATATCCTTCCATCATCATTATTGTTATTAGGGATTTTTTGCAATTGTAAGTACGTAACACATTCTAGCTCTACAGAGGAATACGGTTATATTATATAGGCTGTATTTCACACAGAAAGCGGAGATTTTTTTAATGCAGTTTTCCCAAGCACTAATCTATCTCAGGTTCATTTTTTAATTTTTATTTTCGTTTCTCTTGTATATAAAATCATTGCTCAATTTAGGCAGTGTGAAATTGAAAGTTTTTTTTCTCATTTTTTTTTTTAAATTCTGAGTAGATTTTCGTTTTTTACAATTCAGTCTAATTATTATTAAGGACTTTTTGCAATTGTAAGCACATAACACATTCTAGCACTACAGAGGAATACGGTTATATTACATAGGCTGTATTTCACACAGAAAGCGGATATTTTTTTAAATGAAGTTTTGGCAAGCACTAATCTATCCCAGGTTCACTTTTTAATTTTTATTTTCTTTTCTCTTGTATAGAAAATCATTGCTCAATTTGGGCAGTGTGAAATTAAAGGTTTTTTCTCATTTTTTTAAATTCTGAGTAGATTTTCTTTTCTTTTTTTTTTTTTTTTAGAATTCACTGTCTCATTGTCATAATCATTGATGGTTACATGAAGAAAAGGAAAGGAGAGATCAGAGTAAAAATACATCGAAACAACGGAATTCGATAGAAGATAACAAACCAGTATCAATATTAAAAGATACAGTATTTGGAGAAGTTAGTTGGATTAAAATATAGTACTGTGCAGAAGTATTAGGACAAGAACTATTTTATCTTTCATGAGGCATCAAAATAATTGCGACAATTTACCAATCGCACCTAGTATATATACAGTACTGTGCAAAAGTATTAGGACAAGAACTATTTTATCTTTTATGAGGCATCAAAAAAAATTTTTAAATCACTCCTGTCCTAACACTTTTGCACACTACTGGTAGTGTGCACAAACATTAGGACAGGGTTGATTTTCCTAAAAACCACACTGAAATTCAAATAGAGTGTTAAAAAGCCAAACTTTTGTAAGAATTATTTAACTAAAAAGGAAGAGGAAGGAATAATACGTAATTTGAATTGGCCGCCACAAACCCTGATCTCAATCCTATTGAACATCTATGGGATATTTTGGATGTACGAAAATTGATAAATCTAATGTTACTTCGAAAGACACACTTTGGGAACAAATACTAAAATACTAGCTGCTTGGCAGGAGATACCATCAGATACATTGAAGAAGTTTGTGATATATATATATATACAGGAGGAATGATCTGAATATTCTGGGACACGCACTGAAGAAAGATGATATGGAGATGCTGATACTTGTTGTTGTTGTTATTTTAATATTTTTTTAAGCCCCTTATTTTTAATATTGTAATTCCTAGCCTGCTAGGGTTGTGGGACTAGTTTTTTAAATGACGTTGCATTACGTTGCATTACGTCATTTCCTTGATTTGGAGGATCCTTGATTTGCGTTCCGATTGTCGTAAATGGTTTAAATGTTGTTCGTAATCCTTTGGAAAGCACGGCTATTAGCAGCCCATCTGAAATGGGCTCACTTGCCATTTTGTTAGGCATTTGTGACATTCTCA
>JBBBDQ010001740.1:882500-907500 GCA_037127315.1 Ascarosepion bandense | reverse complement strand
CTGCTCTAACGCACCCGAGCCGACGGTTTACATAGCACCCACGAGATTTTTGGCATATCTACCTGTGAGTTCCCGAGGACGCAGGTCAATTTTTTCTGTTGTCTAAAATGGCAATGCACTGCGTCTGGTTCCTAGCTATTCGCAAGCCATTGGTTGTAAGTTTTGTCGCTTACTTCTTTTTCTCGGGGCTTTGTGCCAGACAAGTTAATTGCTCTCTATTCTTTGCGGTTAGGCGTTGTGGTGCAGTGTTTATCTGTTCGGACTGAGAAATCGGGGAGCCGAGTTAGAATTCCAGTTAAATTCCTTGCATTCACTTACGCGCAATTACCCTTGGGTAAGGTATTAATCTGTCATGGGTTAAATAAAAGGACAGATTGGGGTCTATAAACTTGGCTGGCAACCATTCTATCGCAGAAAGCAATGGCAACCTAGTGAGGAATGTGGGGGATCAGTTTTATTCTTTATTAAATTATAAACTGATAACCCACTAATTACTACTTATTAATACAATCCGTCTTCATTTCAGTTATAGTTTAAAGAGCAGGATAGAAAATCTGCCCAGTCAGTTATGTCGCTTTCGAGACATGATCGCCCAAAGCGTGTATCACGTATGGCACGTAACTGACTGAATGAAGATAATAGTTGGAAAACAAAGCGTCTACTAGGCAAAAAGTGGGGGGGGGGGATCAGTTTTCTATTGTTATAATAGACTGATCCCCCACTAATTACATCTTATTAGTACAATCCGTCTCTTCCCCCTTCAGCTATAGTTTAAAGAGCAGGATAGAAAATCTTCTGCTTAGTCAGTCATGTCTCTTTTGAGACATGATCGCCCAAAGTGTGTATCACGTATGACACTTAACTAACTGAATGAAGATAATAGTTGGAAATATAAGTAACGCTTCTGCTGGGCAGAAAGTGGGGGATCATTTTTCTATTGCTATTAAGTAATAAACTGATCCCCCACTAATAACTACTTATTAATACAATCCGTTTCTTCTCGCTTCAGCTATAGTTTAAAGAGCAGGATAGAAAATCTTCTGCTTAGTCAGTCATGTCTCTTTTGAGACATGATCGCCCAAAGCGTGTATTACGTATGGTACTTAACTGACTGATCGTTCTTGTATTTCATGTAATTGTAACACGTTCGACATTTCTTCTGATGCACATACATGGATCAGTCAGACAGTTAAGTACCATACGTAATACACGCTTTGGGCGATCATGTCTCAAAAGAGACATGACTGACTAAGCAGAAGATTATCCCGCAGTAGGTTGTCATTGGTTTCTGCGGAAGACTGGTTTCCAGCCAAGGCTATAGAACACCATCTGCCTTGTTATTTAACCCATAACAGGAGGGAAGAGACGGATTAATATCTTTCCCAGGGGTATTTGTGTGTAAGTGAATTCAAGGATCAGTCAGACGGTTAAGTACCATACGTAATACACGCTTTGGCGATCATGCCTCGAGAGAGACGTGACTGACTGGGCAGAAGATTATCCCGCAGTAGGTTGTCATTGGTTTCTGTGGTAGACTGGTTTCCAGCCAAGGCTATAGAACCCAATCTGACTATTATTTAACCCATAACTGGAGGGAAGAAACGGATTAATATCTTTCACAAGGATATTTGTGCGTAAGTGAATGCAAGGAATTCAACTGGAATTTGAACTCGGCTACACGATTTTTCGTTCCGTGTCGATATCCACTGCACCACACGCTACATCCTGGAGTCGAAACTCATTTTCTCTGTGATACAGAGTTAAGAAACAAGTTCTACTCAGAGAGCTTTCAAGAACTGCAAATTTGTACAACTTAACATAGTGTGGGTGCTTCTCTGATAATCTTAATCCCTTCAAGTCAACGGCTTATCCTCATGATCTTCAGTTCCGTTTTCATTCCTTTTACGCAACTCATTCATTATAAGCGTTTTAATGGTAGGCCTCTCCACAAAAATGTTAATCTCTTCAAATCAAACGTCAGTTCTTATCTATCGTCATTATCCTTATAACCTCCGTTTCACCCAGCCCCCCACCCACTTCTTCTTTCAGTCTTGTCACACTCATTCTTCAGAACCATTTTAACATTAAGCATATACCCTACAATTTAACCGCTTCAAGTCAATTTTCCATCATTATCCTGTTTATACTCCTGATATCACGAAACCTCATTCATCATAATCATTTATCAGGAATCGTCTACACTGGTGCTTCTAAATCTAGAATATAAATGTATCGAAACTAGCATGGTCACAAAATGAGGGATCAGTTTATATATTGATTATAATATAGAATTGATCCCCCATTTCACATCCACATTATAATTTCTTATAAAAAGTTGGTATATATATTCTTCTTCTATGTCCATTGTCACTTCAGGACGTAGGCGATCATGGCTTTCCACGATTCCCTATCCCTGGTTGCTCTTAGCACGGTTTCTCCTGTTACACTACGTAATCCCCGTTCTGTCATCCACTAGCTCAAGCCCATAAATCTAGAATATAAATGTATAGAAACTAGCAGGGTCACAAAATGAGGGATAAGTTTATACATTGATTATAATATAAAATTTATCCCCCAGTTTATACCCACATTATAATTTCTTACAAGCAGTTGGCATATATATTCTTCTATGTGCCTTGTCCTTTCAGGACGTAGGCGATCATGGATTTTCACGTCTCCCTTTTCTTGGTGGCTCTTAGCACGCTTTCTCCTGTTACACTACGCAACCACCGTTCTGTCAACCACTAACTCAAGCCCATAAATCTAGAATATAATTGTGTAGAAACTAGCATGGTCACAAAATGAGGGATCAGTTTATATACTGATTATAATATAGAATTGATCCCCCATTTTATACCCACATTCCAATTTCTTACAAACAGTAAGTGCCTTGTCCTTTCAGGACGTAGGCGATCATGGCTTTCCACGTCTCCCAATCTCTGGTGGTTTTTAGTATCATCGGCGTATCTTATGTCTTGGCCAAGACAATGTTTTTCAACCATTGAGGTTCGGCGCAACACAATCACAGATAACTAAACTGACAGGTGAATACAATCGACTTCTTACGATCTTTAGCTTGAAATGTATTTGAGCGTGTGAAACTTGAGCACTTTGGCAAAAATTATTTTTCTTTGATCATTGAGCACTGGCGCTATGTAATCGCAAGTATCTAAACTCACAATTTATAAATACAACAATTTATAAAGTGAATGATTAAAATGGTTTTGAGCGGGAAAAGTCAGAGAGACTTATGCAACTCATGCTTTCTTCGACCATTGTGGTTTGGCGCTACAGAATCACAAGAAAGTCACAACACTATACAACCACTTTCTAAGATCAATATATCAAAATGGCTTTGAGAAAATGAAGCCAGAGGATGTTGCTAAAGACATTGCTACCTAGAACAGTGCCTCTCAAACTATCTCATGTGGCGGACCGGTAGTTATTTTTTTTTTCAATGTGCCAAGGACCGGCAAGCAAGGCAAACAAAGCAAGCCAATCCAGCTGAGTAAGTGTTGGTGGGGTGGGGGGCTTGTGAACAACGGAATCTTGTTGTTTTAGCTATGTACTATTTCAGGGACATTTTAAGACTATCTGTAATAAACATGAGGACATGATATCTTGCTCATTCTAAGGGCAGTCATCATTGATGTAACAAGTCTTCCCAGTGTGCCATTGACCTGTATCATATTTGTGCTATATTAGTTATGGTTACTGGTTTCGAGGGTATATATTTTTTAAAATCCAGAAAAAATATTTAAAGTTAAGATTTATACTTCGTAAGCAATTTGAATTTAATAAAAGCATTAATCTTCTAAAAATAGACAAACATTAAAACAAAATATTAATTTTAATTAATTTAAAACATATTCAAAATATATGATATGTATATATCATGGATATATGAATGGAACAAAGTCTGGTGATAATTCAGTTCACTGTTTTGCTGTTCCTTATATCACATTCGTTAGTTGGATAGCAATAACTTTTAACATGAGTGAGTAAATGAACGATGTAGCCATAATAATATAAAACGAAAATGAAAATGTAAAAAGATGAAGCCAGAGGATGTTGCTAAAGACATTGCTACCTAGAGCAGTGCTTCTCAAACTATCTCATGTGGCGGACCGGTAGTTATTTTTTTTTCAATGTGCCAAGGACCAGCAAGCAAGGCAAGCCAATCCAGCTGAGTAATAGTGTGACTGTGAACCCCGAAGTTTATTTTTATTTTTTGAGATCGAATTCCAGTTGAATCCATTGTATTCACTTACGCGCAAATACCCTTGGGAAAGGTATTAATCCGTCTCTTCCTTCCAGTTATGGGTTAAATAGCAGGACAGATTGGGTTCTATAGCCTTGGTCGGCAACCAGTCTACCGCAGAAAGCAACGGCAACCTACTGCGGGATAATCTTCTGCCCAGTCAGTCATGTCTCTTTCGCGACATGATCGCCCAAGCTTGTATCACGTATGGCACTTAACTGACTGACTGAATATAATAGTTGGACTAATGATTAAGGCTTCTACTGATCATAAAGTAGGGGATCAGTTTATTATTGATAACAATAGAAAACCGATCCCCCACTAATTACTACATAATATAATACATTTCTTTCCCCTCTAGCTATGAGTCAAATAACAGGACAGTTTGAGTTCTCTAGCCTTGGTCAGCAACCAGTCTACCGCAGAAAGCAATGCCAACCTACTGCGGGATAATCTTCTGCCCAGTCAGTCATGTCTCTTTCGCGACATGATCGCCCAAGCGTGTACCACGTATGGCACTTAACTGACTGACTATTTCAGAGACAATTTGAGACTTTCTGTAATAGACATGAGGACATGATATCTTGTTCATTCTAAGGGCAGTCATCATTGACGTAACAGGTCTCGCCAGTGTGCCATTGACCGGTACCATATTTGTGCTATATTAGTTTTGGCCACTGGTTTCGAGGAGATATATTTTTAAAAATCCAGAAAAAAATATTTAAATTAATATTAAATCTTGGTAAGCAATTTGAATTAAAAGGCATTAAACTTCTAAAAAATAAACAAACAGTAAAACAAAATATTAATTTTAATAAATTTAAGACGTATTTAAAATATATATGCATATATCATGGATATATCAATGGAACAAAGTCTGATGCGTATTTAGTTCATTGTTTTGCTGTTCATTATATCGCATTCGTTAGTTGGATAGCAATAATTTTTAACATGAGTGAGTAAATGAACAATGTAGCCATAATAATCTAAACATATTTATGAATGAAACGTTGTCTTTGTGTGTGTGTCCGTTACCTATAGACTCCGAAACGGCTGAACTGATTTTCTTGAAAATTTACACAGTTGTACTATAAGCGTCTGCGAGAGTTCTTAGCTAGGTTTTGTGTCGAGGTACCCCTGATAAATATCGAAAATCGATAATCGAAAAAATCGGTTAAAAATAGGTTATCAAATTTGATACACTCATAGATAAAGACATAAGAAACGATATTCAGAAGTTTCAATGATGCAGTTCCTACAATAGTGCAGAAAATCGATAATATATATATAAAAGGCAAGATGTTTTTGTGTTTGTCTGTTTATCTGCTTGTATGTCTGTATTTTTTCAGCCCTTTTATTTTAGTTTTTGCTTCGGGTTTGGCTTTAAGTAGGTATAATTGTAGTTCTTAGTCTCAGCCATGATACCATTTAATCAGAGGACTTATTTAGCCTTCAAAATTCAGTTTACGACGAAAAAAACTTATTTGATATCGATACCAGGAAATCAAAATTTGACTTACATCCATTCATTTTTCTTTCAGTCTACGGTTTCACTTTAACTGGAAACAACTATTGCTTTTTAGTCTTTCGTGCAAAGTCTGAGCTCCAGGACCATGGATTAGTTTTAAAGCTTTCATTACACCCGAGCAACGCCGGGCTATACTGCTAGTATATATATATATATATATATATATATATATATATATATATATATATATAGGTGCGATTGGTAAATTGTCGCAATTATTTTATTATTTCAAATATTCTTTAGGCTGAGTCTGAGCTCCAGGGACCATGGATTAGTTTTAAAGCTTTCATTACACCCGAGCAACGCCGGGCTATACTGCTAGTATATATATATATATATATATATATATATATATCTTAGGTGCGATTGATAAATTGTCGCAATTATTTTATTATGTCAAATTTTTTTAGGCTGAGTCTGAACTCCAGGATCATGGATTAGTTTTAAAGCTTTCATTACACCCGAGCAACGCCGGGCTATACTGCTAGTGTATATATATATATATATATAAATATATATTAGGTGCGATTGGTAAAATGTCGCAATTATTTTATTATTTCAAATATTTTTTAGGCTGAGTCTGAGCTCCAGGACCATGGATTAGTTTTAAAGCTTTCATTACACCCGAGCAACGCCGGGCTTTACTGCTAGTAAACTTTAAACGTTTTTAAAACCAGTAAATTATATAAGGCCCATTTTCGTTTTTGTTTTTAATGGTTTCACCTCAAGCAAAGCGGTACCTCCACTGGTGCGCAGGGGCTTACATAAGAGAAGAGTGTAAGATTAGACAAGAGGAGAGCGAAGAGAAAGACAAACCAGTTACAGGGGTGTCAGAGAAAGGGCAAGAGAAGGAAGGGAACACCAGTGTCAAGACAGTTGCGAGGTCAGTTAATAAAGGAAAAGGACAAGAAACATGAAGTGATATGAAAAGAACAAGGGAAGGACTGGAGTCAATTGAACAAGAGATGGGAATTGATATTGCATTCACATTCTAGGGAATGTAGATATCAGGAAAGAAAGTATACGGAAGGGAGTTCCACGGGCGGGAAGTGCAAGAAAGAAAGCTGATAGAGTAGAAGAGACGGCTGATTTGATTTTATTTAACTGTAAAAGAGTGGGACCCTGTTGCCAGTTTAGTTATTCGAGTAAATTCTTATAGAGTAGGCATCAGAAGGGACGGATCACGTTACAGATTCTCTTTTGGAGCCTATCGAGAACTCTGAAAAATATATTTTCCAATTCCCCTGCATCTTTTATGACATATGTTGGGTTTAAATTCGCAATAGTCGGCCGAAATTCTAAGCAAATATGACCTGGCCGTAATTACTTAAAACAACAAATGACAGAAAATTGTGGAGAGCCATAATTGTTTATGTCTTAAAGGGAGAAGTCACAGAAAAGAAAACGAAGCATATGAGCGAGAGAACAAATACAGATGTGGTAAACAAGCAAAAGTTACAAATAGAAAAACAAAGTCAGGAAGTTATGGAGAGCCATTACCCGTTAGGTCCGGAAGTTATACACAGCTAGGTATAGTGCATGTATACTTCTGACAGCTAGAACTGCGTAGTGAAGCTACCAGTCCTACCCGTTTTCTACCCGGTTCTGTACAACAAAGAACACTGAACAGCATCGTCCCAGTTTTCACGGCGGAACCGAGTGGGCCGGGTGGATGGTTCGGGGTAGACTGCTTATATTCGACTCTTGCTTTTATACATTCAGTCGTTTTGTACATCAACACCCACAAAAGACGAAATCTTTTTCTTTTCATTTTTTTTTCTTTTCATTTTTTTAAAAAGAATCTCCAGGAAATTAAATATTTTTACTTTCGATATCGATTTTTTTAAGAATTCCAAGTTCGAATACTGCGATCGGCAAAAGAACTCTCGTGTTGCTTATCCAAAACAAGTTGTCCAAATGTATTCTAATTTTAGCATATCTAGCTTGGTTAGCTAACATGGCACAATGTGTAAGAAAATTGTGACGCCGCCCAATTCGTCAGTGTTATGTGTTCAGTCTTAAAGAGCACGCCATTGTACCAGACTAACTCAAATTTTATTTCATTTGGAACGTCCATTATATACAGTACTGTGCAAAAGTATTAGGACAAGAACTATTTTATCTTTAACTAGCAGTATAGCCCGGCGTTGCACGGGTGTAATGAAAGCTTTAAAACTAATCCATGGTCCTGGAGATCATACTCTTTGAACGTTGGCACGATAAACTAAAAGCAATAGTTGTTTCTAGTTAAAGCGAAACCGTAGACTGAAAAAAAAATGAATGGATGTAAGTCAAATCTTGATTTCCTGGTATCGATATCAAATAAGTTTTTTTCGTCGTAAACTAAATGTTGAAGTATAAATAAGTCCTCTGATTAAATGGTATCATGGCTGAGACTAAGAACTGCAATTATACCTACTTAGAGCCCAACCCGAAGCAAAAACTAAAATAAAATGGCTGAAAAAATACAGACATACAGGCAGATAAACAGAAACACACACAAACATCTTGCCTTATATATATATATATATATATATATTATCAATTTTCTACACTACTGTAAGAACGGCAACCTTGAAACTTCTGAATATCGTTTCTTATGTCTTTGTTTATGAGTGTATCAAATTTGATGAGAATCGAACCACTCCTTCTATAACTCGATTTTTTCGATTGTCGATTTTCGATATTTATCGGGGGTACCTCGACACAAAACTAAGCTAAGAACACTCGCAGACGCTTATAGTACAACTGTGTACATTTTCAAGAAAATCGGTTCAGCCGTTTCGGCGTCTATAGGTAACGGACACACACACACAGACAAATTTCAATTTATAAATAATTTTAGATGTGGCATATGGACAGAAAATAAACAATTTAATTAAAGTAATTTTATTTGATTTACTCAACAAAGGCTTTAACAAGAAAAAATACTTGTAAAAAAATAAATTTAATATTTAATATAATAGACATTTGATTTGATCACAGCCTTCATTCTGTTATAACACGGATTACAGCTATATCACGTTGAATACACCGGTTCTTGCTCGTTCACTGAAGTTAAGCAACTTTGTGCCTGGTCAGTACTTAGAGGAGTGAATGCTTGGGAATACCAGGTGCTGTAAGCGTTTAGTGACGGATGTGCGTTGTGGTGCAGTAGATATCGGTTTGAAAAGAGCAATCGGTGAGCCGAGTTCGAATTCCAGTTGAATACCCTGCATTCACTTAAGCACTGATACCCTTGGGAAAGATATTAATCCGTCCCTTCCCTCCAGTTATGGGTTAAATAACAAGGGTAGGACTTGGGGACCCTGCTCTTAAAAAACAAATCCCCAATGAATCTTGATACTCGAAAAGAAAAAAGTATTACGAGACACAGAAACGTATATAAACAACGATAAATTGTTGAAAGAAAAAGGTATTACCAGCAATAACTAAATAAAATTTATTTGGCAATAAATGACCCGAGGTTGATATACATTAAAACAACCAACAGTTATAACACTTCCCAGGTATTTAAATTTTTGTACCTGCTTGATTTTAGTATCCCCCACCTGTATTCGGCATTTTGGGCTGCCCTTTTTACTGATAACCATGCATTCGTTTTTTGTTTTTTTTTTAAGTTTATTTGTCGTCCTTTTTTGTCACTCTCTTCAGCTACCTTCTGTAGGAGGTCTTGTCGTTTCCTTTCCGTGTCTGCTATCAGCGCTGCATCATTTGCATTCCTTACAGTGTTCAAATTGTGGCCTTCGCTTACAAATCCTGGAATAACATCTAGGGTCCTCAAAATATTCTCGTTGTACACTGACACGAAAGGCTTTGAACAATGGATTGAGATTCAAATAAGCGGAGATAAATTATTCACAGCTAAAACAGATTAATGTAATTTTATTTGATTTACTCCACAAAAGCTTTAACAAGAAAAAAAACTTGTTAGAAAAGAAATTTAATTTTTGCATTATTTTGC
The DNA here is from genome assembly GCA_037127315.1 of Ascarosepion bandense. NCBI lineage: Eukaryota > Metazoa > Mollusca > Cephalopoda > Sepiida > Sepiidae > Ascarosepion > Ascarosepion bandense. Next base: position 897,747 of record JBBBDQ010001740.1, on the reverse strand, counting down.
CTTAAAATAATAAAATAATATTGACAATTTACCACTCGCAACTATTATATATATATATATATATATATATAGTACTGTGTAAAAGTATTAGGAGAAGAACTATTTTATCTTTTATGAGGCATATTGACAGAAAATAATCAATTAAATTAAAGTAATTTTTTTATTCCCTCAAGTAATGCTTTAACAAAAAAAAAAAATACTTGTCACAAAATAAAATAAATATTTAGTATAATAGCCTTTTGCTTTGATCAAAGCCTTCATTGTGCCAGGCATTGGCATCACAAGCTTCTTCAATGTATCTAATGGTATCTCCTGCCAAGCAGCTTGTATTTTTTTCCAAAGTGTGTCTTGCAAAGTAACATTAGATTTATCAATTCGAGAGGAGGAAATAAAATATATGTCAGTCATATCCAAAGATAATAGAATAATGAGTAGTTTCAAAATAACTTGTTTAATAGAAAATAGGAAAAAATTAAATATAACTTCTTTTTAATATATTTCTGTTACAACTAGACTTAAAAAAATCATTATTAGCAATTTACTTGACTTTTCATCCTATATTTGAATTTCAGTGAGGTTTTTAGGAAAATCACCCTGTCCTAATAATTTTGCACGCTACAGGTAGTGTGCAAAAGTGTTAGGACAAGGGTGGTTTTAAACTTTATTTTGATGCCTCATAGAAGAAAAAATAGTTCTTGTCCTAATACTTTTTTCCAGTGTACTGTATAACGTCAATATCTGTATACAATTTATATATATATATATATATATATATATATATATATATATATATATATATATCATGAAATGAATTGTTTGAATATTGTTTTGATCTATAGTCGTATTTAAGTAGATATTCTGTTTATAATCAAACAGTATTATATATTTATTTCTACCGGCCTGATTATTTACGATAATCATCATGTTACGGAAATTAACGAAGAATAACGAAACTGGTTATAAACAACCGACAATTTGAAATGATTTGTTTGAACATTATTTTTTATCTATACTCGTATTTAAGTAGATATTGTGTTTATAATCAAACAGTATTATATATTTATTTCTACCGGCCTGATTATTTACGATAATCATCATGTTACGGAAATTAACGAAGATTAACGAAACTGGTTATAAACAACCGATAATTTGAAATGATTTGTTTGAACATTATTTTTTATCTATACTCGTATTCAAGTAGATATTCTGTTTATAATCAAACAGTATTATATATTTATTTCTACCGGCCTGATTATTTACGATAATCATCATGTTACGGAAATTAACGAAGATTAACGAAACTGGTTATAAACAACCGATAATTTGAAATGATTTGTTTGAACATTATTTTTTATCTATACTCGTATTCAAGTAGATATTCTGTTTATAATCAAACAGTCTTATATATTTATTTCTACCGGCCTGATTAATTACGATAATCATCATGTTACGGAAATTAACGAAGATTAACGAAACTGGTTATAAACAACCGACAATTTGAAATGATTTGTTTGAACATTATTTTTGATCTATACTCGTATTCAAGTAGATATTCTGTTTATAATCAAACAGTATTATATATTTATTTCTACCGGACTGATTATTTACGATAATCATCATGTTACGGAAATTAACGAAGATTAACGAAACTGGTTATAAACAACCGATAATTTGAAATGATTTGTTTGAACATTATTTTTTATCTATACTCGTATTCAAGTAGATATTCTGTTTATAATCAAACAGTATTATATATTTATTTCTACCGGCCTGATTATTTACGATACTTTTTTTTACGAAAATGTGCGTCATTCGGCATATTCAACCTCTATCCACAAAGGGGAAACCAATTCAACAGTTGAAGGATGAGATAAAAAAGCATATTTGTGAGATCGAGAAGCAAAGATGCAGAGATATCATCAAAACTTTTGACCATCGAGTAGAGGTATGCCACCTAAGCCTTGATGAGCATATTATTTCTCACAGCTAATTGCCATGACCCAAATAACATGATCCAATATTGAAATCCATAAAATTTCAACAATAATATAGTTTTATTTACTGCTAAAAAGAAAATTAAGTACGTGGGAAGTGTTCTAACAGAAGACGGAAAGTGTAACACAGAGATCCGAAGGCGAAAGAAGCATTCCAGAAGTTGAGTAAAGCATTAAGAAACAGGACAATTTCGCTAGAAACAAAGAAAAGAGTACTGGATTGCTATGTGATGACAGTTCTTCAATATGACAGTGAATACTGGACAATATCATCAAAGATGAAGGAAAAACTTGTAGCAACTGAAATGTGGTTCTACAGAAGAATACTAGATATAAACTGGGGGATCAATTCCATATTACAATCAATATATAAACTGACCCCTCACTTTGTGGTCACAGCAGTTTCTATACATTTATATTCCTGAGATCCAAAAGCACAAGGAGGCATTCCAGAAGTTGAGTAAAGTATTAAGAAACAGGACAATTTCACTAGAAACAAGGAAGAGAGTACTGGATTGCTATGTGATGTCGGTTCTTCAATATGGCAGTGAATGCTGGACAATACCATCAAAGATGAAAGAAAAACTTGAAGCAACTGAAATGTGGTTCTACAGAAGAATACTGGATATAAAGTGGGGGATCAATTCCATATTACATACAACCTATAAACTGACCCCTCACTTTGTGGTCAGTGATGTTGAACAATATAATCGAAGATGAAAGAAAAACTTGAACAACTGAAATGTGGTTCCAAAGAAAGCTGCTGCGGATATCATGGACAGAGCATGTGAGCAATGAGGTGTCAGAATGAATGGAAACGAAAGGAAATTACTAATCAGCATCAGGAAGAGAGAGCTAAAGTTTCTGGAACATGCAATGAGGAAGGAGGGCTTGAAGAACCTGATACTAACAGGCCAGGTAGAGGGAAAAAATACAGGGGAAATCAGTGGATTACATATTTGAAGGACCTAATCAGGTGGATGACGGAACGAGGCTTGCGTGATGTAACAGGAGAAATTGTGCTAAGAACCACCAGGGGTAGGGAGATGTGGAAAACCATGATCGCCTACGTCCTGAAGGGACAATGCACATAAAAGAAGAATTTCGGTCTGTTTTAATGCAACACCCGATATATCCTGGGTAAAAAAGCAATCGGAGTCTAACCGTACTGATGAGCTGTGATACGGCGAAACAGATCTGTCTGCGGATGACAACATATATATATAATTTAATACAATAACATTTTATTTATTTAATACAACAGAGAAATGTAAATATCTAACAAAAAATGATCACCATCAGAAAGACGGAAACGAAACATTTATCCAAAGATCAAATTGAAACAAGACGCTCAGTTGATAGATAAATGTATCTGACTGCTTCTCGTGAAGGGCAGGAACAAATAAGTCTGCTATCGATTAAATGAAAGTGTAAAAGAAGTAATTAACTAAACGGTTTATTGTCCACGGATTTATGTTTATCTATATTCACACAAAATGAATGTACAGAGTGCTTAAACTACAGAAGGAAGTAATCACTCATGAATTTAGGTAGATTTTCCTCCCTTCCCGCTGTTGTTGAGACAAGAAATATTTTAATAATGCAAATTGATAATTCATATTTGGTTTGAACTCCTACCTGTTATTCTTTCTTCTATCAACAAAGTATTAAAACACTGGAAATTTGATTGAGTCCTAATTTTTTGTAGTACAGTTTCTCCTATACAGCAGTGAATTGTAGACAATCTCCTCACAAATAATGAAGAGACTTGAAGCGTGAGAGATTTGTTTATACTGACGAGTGTCCGTGGAAACAGAGAAAACAGTTGTACGGCTATGCAATGTTTTATCTCTTCTATGACGAGGAATCCTAGGTAAAATTCTCCAAATTTAGGAAGAGATTGTAAGCGTCAGATATGTGCTTCCACTGACGAGTGTACTTAGGAACAAAGAGAAGAGTTTTGTACCACTGTGTAATATCTAATTTCATATATGACAATGAATGTTAGACGATCTTCTCCCAGATTAGGAAGAGACTTAAAGCGTCGGCTATGTGATATCTAATTTTCTATATCAGAATGAATTCTCGGCCATCTTCTCGAAGATTAAAAAGAAATCTGAAGTATAAGGGATATGGTTATACTGACGAGTGTCTTTTTTTTTTTATAAGCGTTTTACCCCGAGCAAGGCATTTCGCTGCCACTGCTGCGCAGGGTCTACATAGAGTGGAGAAAGGATGATTAAATATAGGAAATGTCAGAGGGTGGGTGATAGGCGGGTAAGGATACCGAGAATGAGGGTTGGGTAGATGAGAGTGTTCTGAGAATAATTGGGAGTTAGTGTGATAGGAGCTATCTATTGACCCTACATTCAAACACTTGGAGATTGTAGCTGTTGGGAAAGCAGACTTGTGGAAGGGAGTTCCACAGGCGGGAAGCGCGAGAAAAGAAGCTATTGGAGTAGAATTTACGGTTACATCTTATTTGTTTAACTGTAAAAGGGTGGGACCTAATTGCTAATCTAGTATCTCGTGTAAATTCCTGCTTAGGCGGCACCAGTGATCTAAGCTCATCGGAGCAGAAGCCATGAAAGTACTTGTAGAAGAGGCACAGGGAAGCCACATCACGCCGGTGAGAGAGTGGTTGCAGCCGGTCTGCCAAGTCAGTATCAACCACGTTACAGATCCTCCTTTGTATTTTGTCAAGAAGCCCAAGGAGAGCAGCAGGGGCACCCGACCAGATATGGCAGCAATATTCTATACACGGGCGGATGGTAGATTTGTATATGTGCAGAATAGATTCAGGTGGGAAAAACTTCCGGGCCCTGCACAGAGAGCCGACTTTCATAGCAGCAGATTTGGCAATAGATTCGATATAGTCATTCCATTTGAGTAAGGCCAAGGAGGCGTAGTATTTTACTCTCTGAGAGGCTAGCCTGTCCCATGCTAATGGGAGGTAGATGCGATTGTCTATGGTGGTTACTTGATAACAGCTTCGTTTTAGAGGCATTGAAATTTACCAGCCATTTCCTACCCCAGGCCACTACGGATTGGAGGTCCCTTTCAAGTACGGCAGCGAGGTTCACTTTGTCGTCCACACCTGGTTTTTGATCGATGCGAGAATAGATTGTTGTGTCATCGGCATCAGAAGCAAAAAAGAAAATGTGTTGTACGGTTATGTAATATCTATTCTCTTAAATGACAGTGAATGCTGAGCAATCTTCGCACAGAGTAAGAAAATACTTGAAGCTTCAGTGATGTGAGTATATTGAGCGTCTTTAAAAAAAGGAAAACAATTGTTGTATGGCTATCTAATATCTAATCTCTTAAATGACAGTGAAAACTGGGCAATCTTCTCAAAGATTAAGAGATCTGGAGCATCAGAATTTTTTTTTCCCACTGACGAGTGTCTTTAGAAATATGCGTTACGTGGATATCTTTTATCAAATATCTAATATGGTATAAAAAATAATTACAAGTCGATATTTTGTGCAATATTAGTGCCCTTTAATAGACTCATTTTAGAACAAGTAAAACCTGCTCCTCAACAGGATGCATAAAATCCAAGGATGGAACAATCATATTGGACAAAGAGGAAATACTCCAACGATGGGAAGAGTATATAAAGGATCTTTTTGCGACTGGAGAGAACAACCGAGAATACACAAGGAGGTGGATGGACCGGAAATACTAAAATCCGAATTGGAAGTTGCAATGGCCAAACTGAACAGAAACAAAGCAGCTGGTCCAGACGGCATAGTGATAGAGCTGCTGATAGCCTTAGAAGAATATGGCATAGAAAAAATTACCGATATTATAAACGAAATCTATTGCAGCGGAATAATACCAGACGACCTATGCAAGTCTATATTTATAGCACTGCCGAAGAAACCAGGCGCAAACGAATGTGAACTACACAGAACTATCAGCTTAATGAGTCACATTACAAAACTGATTGTCAGAATCCCGATGAATAGAGCGAGAAGCAAAATCAGGCCAGAGATAGGGTAGGAACAGTGCGGGTTCGTCAAAGACACTGGAACAAGGAACGCCATATTCATGATTAGGATGCTCTCCGAAAGGTCAATACAAATGAAGAAAGACTTGTACCTATGTTTCATTGACTATGCGAAGGCATTCGACAAGATACGACACAAAGAATTGATGGAGATGCTCGGCAGCCTCGACATTTTTAGGAAAGACATAAGAGTGATCAAGAAACTCTAATGGCAGCAAACGGCCTGCATACGGACAGGTAACGATTTCAGTAGATTTACAAAGATAGAAAGTGCCGTAAGACAAGGATGTGTCTTTTCACCGGATTTGTTCAACTTGTACAGCGATAATATTTTTAGGACCCGAGATGACACGCCAGGATTTGTTATTGGAGGCCACAAATTGAACAACATAAGGTATGCAGATGATACAGTGCTGAGTGCAGACACGGAAAGGTAGCGGTGGAGAGTGACAAAAAAAGGAATACAAATAAACTTCAAGAAAACTGAATGCATGGTCATCAGCAAAAGGTGCAACCCAAAATGCCAAATACATGTGGGGGATACTAGAATCAAGCAAGTACAAAAATTGAAATACCTAGGAAGTGTTCTAACAGGGATGGAAAGTCCGACACAAAGATCTGAAGGCGAATTGGCATGGCAAAGGACGCGTTTCAGAAGCTGAGTAAAATACTAACACACAGAAAAATTTCCCTAGAAACAAAGAAAAGTGTGCTGGATTGCTATGTGATGTCAGTTCTTCAATACGGCAGTGAATGCTGGACAATATCATTGAAAATGAGGACAAAACCGGAAGCAGCGGAAATGTGGTTCTACAGAAGGATGCTGAGGATATCGTGGACTGAGCATGCAAGCAACGATGAGGTGTTGGAAAGAATGGCAACAACAAGGAAATTAATACTGACCATCAGGAAGAGACAACTGAAGTTCCTGGGACACGCAATGAGGAAGGAAAGCTTGGAGAACCTGATACAGACTGGCCAGATAGAAGGGAAGAGAGACAGAGGAAGGCAGCGTATAACATATTTGCAGGGCCTGATCAGATGGATGACGGAACGGGGGTTGCCAGGTGTAACAGGAGAAAACATACTAAGAACCACAAGGGATAGGGAGACGTGGAGAACCGTGATCGCCTACGTTCTGATGGGATAGGGCACATAGAAGAAGAAGAAGAAGAAGAAGAAGAAGAAGAAGAAATATAATGGACAGTGATACGGCTCTCCTCTTCCTAAATCCGAGCAATTGTCTGCTATTCACAAGAGGACATTTATCCAGCTGATGTCCACGCCCAGCCTTGCTTAACTACGGCGATAGTACGAGAATCAGTATTTCAATGTAATATAGCCGTAAGCCTAACTGTTAGAGATATAGCATTATTAAAATGAAGTTAAAAATGAATTCCTATGCACAAAATTATTTAATTTTAATTCAATTTTTTTTCTAATTATACATTCATATTGATTAATTATTTTATTTTGAATATTGCATACGGAAAATTATAATGTCGAATAATATTGTCGAAGAAAAAGTATCGGCGTTAAATATCGATTTTCAGGGTTCTATTTTCAACAGAAATATTAAATAGCACTTGGACCGACATGTTATTAAGAAAATTATACAGTTTTACTGATCTGGTAACCAAAAATAGATTGGTGTGCTGTCATAGAAAAAATATAACCAATATCTAAACTTATTTATAAATGGAACTTTGTCTCTGTGTGTGTGTGCCCGTTACCTATAGAATCCGAAACGGCTGAACCAATTTTCTTGAAAATTTACACAGTTGTGTTATAAGCGTCTGCGAGTGTTCTTAGCTAGGTTTGTGTCAAGGTACCCCCGATAAATATCGAAAATTTATAATCGAAAAAATCGGGTTATAGAAGGAGGGGTCCGATTTTAATCAAATTTGATACACTCATAGACAAAGACATAAGAAACGATATTCAGAAGTTTCAAGGTTGCAGTTCTTACAATAGTGCAGAAAATCGATTATGCATATATATATATGTGTATAATTCAAGATGTTTGTGTGCGTGTCTGTTTATCTGCCTGTATGTATGTATTTTTTTCAGCCGTTTTATTTTAGTTTTTGCTTCGGGTTTGGCTCTAAGTTGGTGTAATTGTAGTTCTTAGTCTCAGCCATGATACCATTTACTCAGAGGACTTATTTAGTCTTCAAAATTCAGTTTACGACGAAAAAAACTTATTTGATATCGATACCAGGAAATCCAAATTTGACTTACATCCATTCATTTTTCTCTCAGTCTACGGTTTCGCTTTAACAGAAAATCGATAATATATATATATATATATATATAAAAGGCAAGATATATGTGTGTGTGTCTGTTTATCTGTCTGTATGTCCTTTATACAAATCCACAATTTTTCTCACCAAACTTCACACAAATATTCTTTAGGCTGAGTCTGAGTTCCAGGACCATGGATTAGTTTTAAAGCTTTTATTACCCCCGAGCAACGCCGAGCTATACTGCTAGTGTTATGCATAAAATACTGCTACGAGGATGCATTTATATACAAAAATAATATTAATAATGTCTAAAAGTTGGAGTAATGGACTCTATTGAGTCCTACTTGTTGCAAAAAAAGTTTTTATTCAGAAAGTAGTCGTAAAAATAAGGAAATTAGAAAATTAGAAAGAGAACGTTTGGAAGATTGTAGAATGTTCCAGAGAATTCGAAAGGTTCTAGAAATATGCAAATTAGGTGTTAGCCCCTATAAAAATAGGTTTGGAGTACGGAGCAGTCTGATGATAGCAAGATGGTTTGACCTCTACAGCTCCGGTTAAGATTCAGGATGTATATCCAGCTGAAGGAATCTCTCTAAGCTGATGACAAAAACTAAAACTTGAAACAGTTGATAAAAGGATGTACTGACCTCCTCAACACCAGTTTCGGTTTAAGGAATTATATCCAGCCGAAAGAATCTCTTTATCAACGACAAACAAAATCTTGAAAGAGTTGTTAAAAAGAGTTTGCTCTCAGATCAACTCCGGTAAAGATTCTAGCAACCATATCCAGCCGAAAGAATCTCACAGAAAAGTCCAAACAAAACCTGAAAGTCAATCTCATGAAACTATCTGCGTAAATACATCCTTTTTGTCTCTTTCTTTGACCAAGCCAATAATTAATCTTTATATAATCATTTGAGCAATCCAACAAGTATAGCACTTAAATTCCCCGCCAACTTAACTGGGTTAAGATAATCGACTCATTACCTTCCCCTTCTCTCCTCGTAACACTTCGCCTGCCAGTAGTAAACTATATGTTTCTATTTAAATGTAAAAACTGTATATTTGTAAATATTTTTATCTAATGTTTGTGAAATAAATATTTGTCTGTATTAACTCTGAGTTTTGGTCCATCATTTTTCTTTTTACTTTTGTTGCAATTAACACGTAACAATACGTTGTGTGCAAGTTTTAGAAAAAAAAAATGAACAAAGAAAAATCTCGGGAAAAGCATTTTTACTTGCTATACCGAAGAAATGTAGTTTTACAGTAGGATGATGAGGATGCTATAGACAGAGCACGTGTGCGATGATGAGGTGTTGGAAAGAATGCAAACGAGAAGAAAACTGATAATAAATATCAGGAAGAGATAAATGAGGTTCCTGAGAGATGTAACGAAGAAGGAAGACCTAGAGAACTTGGTACTCACAGGTCGGATAAATGGAAAGAGAGACAGGGGAAAGCAGCGCGAGACGTACTTGTTAGGTCTGAGCAAATGGTTGAGACAGCGGGTCTTGGAAGAGATACCAAGAAAAAATTTACTGTGAGCGACAAGAGACAGAGCCAAGCGGAAATCCATGATCGCCTACGTTCTGAAGGGACATGGCACACGAAGAAGAAGAAGAAGAAGAAGAGAAGAAGAAGAAAACGGAATATTTTTCTGTATTTAATGCAGTTGTCCTCAGATTTCCACTGCGTTTAACTCCCATAGCGATCCAGAGTTACATTTGTTAATTTGTTTGTCGTTCGTTTGGATATCATTTGCTTTTGGACAATGTAATGCAAAAAATTATTTTTCTTGGGAGCATTTCTTTGAAAAAAAAAAACATTTCTGATAGTTTCTTTCTTTTTTCCAAAGATCTAGTAAGTCAGTTAAGTTCCATACGTGATACACACTTTGGGTGATCATGTCTTGAAAGAGACATAACTGACTGGGCAGAAGATTTTCTATCCTGCTCTATAACTATAGCTGAAGAGAGAGGAGACGAATTGTATTAAAAAGTAATAATTAGTGGGGGATCAGTTTATTACTTAATATTAATAGAAAACTGATCCCCCATATTTTGCCCAGTAAAAGTTTTACTTACGCTTCCAACTATTATCTTCATTCAGTCAGTTAAGTTCCATACGTGATACACGCTTTGGGTGATCATGTCTTGAAAGAGACATGACTGACTGGGCAGAAGATTATCCTGCAATAGGTTGCCATTACTTTCTGTGGTAGACTGGCTGCCAGCCAAAGCTATAGAATCCAAATCTGTCCTATTATTTAACCCAAAACTGGAGAAAACAGACGGTTTAATACCTTACCGAACGGTATTTGTGCGTAAGTGAATGCCACGAATTCAACTGGAATATCGAAATCGTCACCCCGACTTGTCATTCCGAGTCGATATCCATTGCAGCACAAAGAATATAATATGATAAGATATTGCTGGCTTATTTATATGAAAATTTATATTAATACTAGCAGTATAGCCCGGCGTTGCTCCGGTGTAATGAAAGCTTTAAAACTAATCCATGGTCCTGGAGCTCAAACTCTTTGGACGTTGGCACAAAAAACTAAAAAGCAATAGTTGTTTCCAGTTAAAGCGAAACCGTAGACTGAAAGAAAAATGAATGGATGTAAGTCAAATTTTGATTTCCTGGTATCGATATCATATAAGTTTTATTCGTCGTAAACTGAATTTTGAAGGCTAAATAAGTCCTCTGAGTATCATGGCTGTAACTAAGAACTACAATTATAGATACTTAGAGCCAAACCTGAAGCAAAAGCTAAAATAAAAAGGCTGAAAAAAATACAGACATACAGGCAGATAAACAGACACACACACAAACATCTCGAGTTTTATATATATATATATATATATATATATATATATATATATATATATATATATATAATCTATTTTCTGCACTATTGTAAGAACTGCAACCTTGAAACTTTTGAACATCGTTTCTAATGTCTTTGTCTATGAGTGTATCAAATTTGATTAAAATCGGACCACTCCTTCTATAACCCGATTTTTTCGATTATCGATTTTCGATATTTATTGGGGGTACCTCGACACAAATCCTAGCTAAGAGCACTCGCAGATGCTTATAGTAAAACTGTGTAAATTTTCAAGAAAATTGGTTCAGCCGTTTCGGAGTCTATAGGTAACGGACACACACACACACACACACACACACACACACACAGAGACAAAGTTCCATTTATAAATAAGTTTAGATATTTATAATGTTTTGACAGCGATATGGGAATTAACAATTTGCACATAGCTGGTAACTGGTGGCAAATTGACGCTACTCAAATGTGCAGACGACAAAATCAATTGAAATCAACGCGCATCAAAGAAAAAAAAAACATGCATAATTTCAATTTTCGATTCCCCTCAAATAAACATATCTGCACTTAAATGTATCGTAATTTCAATTTTATCCCGCATTAGGTCGTCATTGCTTTCTGCGGTAGACTGGTTGCCGACCAAGGCTATAGAACCCAATCTGTCCTGTTATTTGACTCATAGCTAGAGGGGAAAGAAATGTATTATATTATTATGTAGTAATTAGTGGGGGATCGGTTTCCTATTGTTGTGAATTAATAAACTGATCCCCCACTTTATGACCAGTAGAAGCCTTAATCATTATTCCAACTATTATATTCAGTCAGTCAGTTAAATGCCATACGTGATACACGCTTGGGCGATCATGTCTCGAAAGAGACATGACTGACTGGGCAGAAGATTATCCCGCAGTAGGTTGCCATTGCTTTCTGCGGTAGACTGGTTGCCGACCAAGGCTATAGAACCCAATCTGTCCTGTTATTTGACTCATAGCTAGAGGGGAAAGAAATGTATTATATTATTATGTAGTAATTAGTGGGGGATCGGTTTCCTATTGTTGTGAATTAATAAACTGATCCCCCACTTTATGACCAGTAGAAGCCTTAATCATTATTCCAACTATTATATTCAGTCAGTCAGTTAAATGCCATACGTGATACACGCTTGGGCGATCATGTCTCGAAAGAGACATGACTGACTGGGCAGAAGATTATCCCGCAGTAGGTTGCCATTGCTTTCTGCGGTAGACTGGTTGCCGACCAAGGCTATAGAACCCAATCTGTCCTGTTATTTGACTCATAGCTAGAGGGGAAAGAAATGTATTATATTATTATGTAGTAATTAGTGGGGGATCGGTTTCCTATTGTTGTGAATTAATAAACTGATCCCCCACTTTATGACCAGTAGAAGCCTTAATCATTATTCCAACTATTATATTCAGTCAGTCAGTTAAATGCCATACGTGATACACGCTTGGGCGATCATGTCTCGAAAGAGACATGACTGACTGGGCAGAAGATTATCCCGCAGTAGGTTGCCATTGCTTTCTGCGGTAGACTGGTTGCCGACCAAGGCTATAGAACCCAATCTGTCCTGTTATTTGACTCATAGCTAGAGGGGAAAGAAATGTATTATATTATTATGTAGTAATTAGTGGGGGATCGGTTTCCTATTGTTGTGAATTAATAAACTGATCCCCCACTTTATGACCAGTAGAAGCCTTAATCATTATTCCAACTATTATATTCAGTCAGTCAGTTAAATGCCATACGTGATACACGCTTGGGCGATCATGTCTCGAAAGAGACATGACTGACTGGGCAGAAGATTATCCCGCAGTAGGTTGCCATTGCTTTCTGCGGTAGACTGGTTGCCGACCAAGGCTATAGAACCCAATCTGTCCTGTTATTTGACTCATAGCTAGAGGGGAAAGAAATGTATTATATTATTATGTAGTAATTAGTGGGGGATCGGTTTCCTATTGTTGTGAATTAATAAACTGATCCCCCACTTTATGACCAGTAGAAGCCTTAATCATTATTCCAACTATTATATTCAGTCAGTCAGTTAAATGCCATACGTGATACACGCTTGGGCGATCATGTCTCGAAAGAGACATGACTGACTGGGCAGAAGATTATCCCGCAGTAGGTTGCCATTGCTTTCTGCGGTAGACTGGTTGCCGACCAAGGCTATAGAACCCAATCTGTTCTGTTATTTAACCCATAACTGGAAGGAAGAGACGGATTAACACCTTTCCTGATTATTTACGATAGAATTTGTTACAAAAATGTGTGTCATTCGGCAGGACTCGAACCCTTACCAACAGTCATTCGTGGTCGCGAGGTCTAAGATGCGCGAGGTCAATTGGTGGTTTTTCTCCATGCTGTTTGGGGTCGCTGGTTCGAATCTTGCCGAATGACACATATTTTCGTCAATTTTAGCGCCTGTTACAGGTCTCAGCTATTGGCAAATAGTTAACCCTCTAAACAACGGTCAAAACGCCAACAAAAATACGTTCTTGAAGTAAAAAATGTGACCAACAAAAATACGTTTTTAAAAGAAAAAAACTTATTGACATAATACATTTTTGAAGGAAAAAAATTTCTTGCCATAATATGTTTTTGAAGGAAAAAAAATTATTACCAAAATACGTTTTTGAAGGAATAAAAGATTATTGCCATAATACGTTTTTGAAAGAAAAGAATTGTTACCATAATACGTTTTTGAAGGAAAAAAAAATATTGCCATAATACATTTTTGAAAGAAAAAAATATTATTGCCATAATACGTTTTTGAAGGAAAAGAAAATTATTGCCATTATACGTTTTTGAAGGAAAAAAAATTATTGCCATAATACGTTTTTGAAGGAAAAGAAAATTATTGCCATTATACGTTTTTGAAGGAAAAAAAAATTATTGCCATAATACGTTTTTGAAGGAAAAAAAGATTATTGCCATCATACGTTTTTGAAGGAAAAAAAATTATTGCCATAATACGCTTTTGAAGGAAAAAAAATTATTGCCATAATACGCTTTTGAAGGAAAAAAAAATTATTGCCATAATACGTTTTTGAAGGAAAAAAAATATTGCCATAATATGTTTTTGAAGGAAAATATATTATTGCCATAATACGTTTTTGAAGGAAAAAAAATTATTGCCATAATACGTTTTTGAAGGAAAAAAAAATTATTGCCATAATACGTTTTTGAAGGAAAAAAAAATTATTGCCATAATACGTTTTTGAAGGAAAAAAAATTATTGCCATAATACGTTTTTGAAGGAAAAAAAAATTATTGCCATAATACGTTTTTGAAGGAAAAAAAATATTGCCATAATATGTTTTTGAAGGAAAAAATATTATTGCCATAATACGTTTTTGAAGGAAAAAAAATATTATTGCCATTATACGTTTTTGAAGGAAAAAAAAATTATTGCCATAATACGTTTTTGAAGGAAAAAAAATTATTGCCATTATACGTTTTTGAAAGAAAAGAATTGTTACCATAATACGTTTTTCATACTAAAACAGCGAATGCTCCGGCATATAATGGCCCTGAAGGGGTTGATATGCCGTAAAACAAATCAAACCAAACGTTTCATAGCAACATAAAAATTCGTTTTATTGAGTTTTGAACCATTTTTTCTTTATAGTATGCTGTTTTTTCAGCGATTTAGTGAAGATACTTTTTTCTACGTTTTTATTTTCAGTAGTTAACTGGTAGAAATATATTTTTGGCGAGCAAGCTTTTATCATAAACTTCTCGGTATCGAGAAAGTGATAAAACGTTGAAGATTTAATGTGAAGAAGTTTGTTACTTAACAGAGCAGAGTTTTAATAATGCCCTCACATTCACAATAATGCCTTCATGAAACTTCGCAGTCGGTATAACTCTGTTCAGCAAGTGAAAAACATCTCCATATTAATTATATATATATACACGACAACCCAGTTTTCTTTTAAATAAACACAGCAAGTGAAAACGAAGAATCGTTTTTCAAAAAATATACAAACCTCTTCCTTTTTACCCAATCAGGAACCAACCCACATGTCCACACCCGTTTGTCGTTTGTAGTACTGTCGACTTTCTCCCAACGTTTCTCATCTAACCTACTTATTATTAATACTTACTGTATAAATAGAAA
>JBBBDQ010001740.1:807500-880000 GCA_037127315.1 Ascarosepion bandense | reverse complement strand
TATCCTCTCGTTTTTTTTTTTTGCTTTCATTCTTTTATTCAAATTTTGCATGTTTATACCTATGTCTTTATTGTTTCTTTTCTTCATTAAAAATGTGAATTTTATTCATACGCCCCTATGCAAATTAATTGAAATAACTGTTTTAGTTTCCTTTCTTTAACCATACGCTCAGTTTCAGGCCCACTGGAGTGACAGGGTGTAATCGACTTCTATTTTTTTAAGATTAAAACATTTGCAGTGGTGTGCAGTAATATGAATATATTTTCGAGTGTATGATGAAATTTGTTTGGCTTTGGAAAATATTGCGTCATCCGTGATTGCATCAGATGTTTATCACGCCCCCACACGATTGTCTCGACTGTCGATTAGTTTCCTACGGCCATTGATTACAATGGTCATTATTCCAAGGAACAAACAAGAATTGTAACGCTGCACAAACACACTATCAAGCCTTACAGAGAGACCGCGGACATTTTTGGTGTCAGCTTTCCAACTGTCACTTTTAACATCAGAGTGAAGAAAAAATACATCAGTCCAAAACGTAAAAGAAAATACGCTCGAGAGAGAAAAATTACGACACGAAACGACGTATACGTGATCAAGGAACGTGTGGAAGATCCTAGGAAGACATTATTCCTTCTGTTTCAATCAATATTCTTTAAATAATTTCACCCCAAGCAAGACGGTACCGCCACTGATGTGCAGGGAGCTAGGTAAGGGAGTTAAAGTTTTATGCAGGAGAGTAAAGAGAAAGACGAAACAGCTAATAGGGGGTGAAAGAGAAAGGATGTGAAAGAGAAGGATGTGAACATAAGCCTCAAGACAGTTGCGAAGGTAGAGAGAAAGGAAAAGAACAATATACACGGGGTGATGTAGAAAAGTGGATAAGAGATGGGAATTGACTTTGCATTCAAATTCCTGGCGGTTGTAGCCGTCAGGAAAGCAAATATATGGAAAGGAGTTCCATAGACGAGAAAAGCGAGTAAAGAAGCTGTTGAGGTAGAATTGTCGCTTGTATTTGGTTGATCTAACTGTAAAAGGGTGGGACCTTGTTTCCAGTCTGGTTGTCCGTGTAAATTCTTATAGAGGGGGCACCAGTGACCTAAGTTCGTCAGAGCAGAAGCCATGAAAATATTTATAGAAGAGACAGAGGAAATCCACATCCCGCCGATGAGAAAATGGCTGGAATCAAACTGCTAAGCCAGGACCAATCACATTACAGATTCTCCTTTGGAGCCTATCGAGAACACTGAGACGAACAGCAGACAAGAGTATTCTGTGCACAGTCGGATGGTTGATTTGTATATGTGCATGATGGATTCAAGCGGAAAAGACTTCCTGGCCCGACACAGTGACCTAACCTTCCTAGCAGTGAATTTAGCTATTGACTCAATGTAATGATAGCTGATTTGTATATGTGCAAAATGGATTCAGGTGGAAAAAACCTCCTGGCCCGACACAGTGACCTAATCTTCCTAGCAGTGAATTTAGCTATTGACTCAATGTAATGATGGTTGATTTTTATATGTGCATGATAGATTCAAGCGGAAAAAAACTTCCTGGCTCGACACAGTGACCTAACCTTCCTAGTAGTGGATTTAGCTATTGAATCAATGTAATGATGGTTGATTTGTATATGTGCAAAATGGATTCAGGTGGAAAAACCACCTGGCCCGACACAATGACCTGACCTTCCTAGCAGTGGATTTAGCTATTGACTCAATGTAATGATGGTTGATTTTTATATGTGCAAGATGGATTCAAGCGGAAAAAACTTCCTGGCCCGACACAGTGACCTAACCTTCCTAGCAGTGAATTTAGCTATTGACTCAATGTAATGATGGTTGATTTTTATATGTGCAAGATGGATTCAGGCGGAAAAAAACTTCCTGGCCCGACACAGTGACCTAATCTTCCTAGCAGTGAATTTAGCTATTGACTCAATGTAATGATGGTTGATTTTTATATGTGCATGATGGATTCAAGCGGAAAAGTCTTCCTGGCCCGACACAGTGACCTAACCTTCCTAGCAGTGAATTTAGCTATTGACTCAATGTAATGATAGCTGATTTGTATATGTGCAAAATGGATTCAGGTGGAAAAAACCTCCTGGCCCGACACAGTGACCTAATCTTCCTAGCAGTGAATTTAGCTATTGACTCAATGTAATGATGGTTGATTTTTATATGTGCAAGATGGATTCAGGCGGAAAAAAACTTCCTGGCCCGACACAGTGACCTGACCTTCCTAGCAGTGGATTTAGCTATTGACTCAATGTAATGATGGTTGATTTGTATATGTGCAAAATGGATTCAGGTGGAAAAACCTCCTGGCCCGGCACAGTGACCTGACCTTCCTAGCAGTGGATTTAGCTATTGACTCAATGTAATGATGGTTGATTTGTATATGTGCAAAATGGATTCAGGTGGAAAAACCTCCTGGCCCGGCACAGTGACCTGACCTTCCTAGCAGTGGATTTAGCTATTGACTCAATGTAATGATGGTTGATTTTTATATGTGCAAGATGGATTCAGGCGGAAAAGACTTCCTGGCCCGACACAGTGACCTAATCTTTCTAGCAGTGGATTTAGCTATTGACTCAATGTAATGATTCCACTTGAGGTCGGAAGATAGGATAAGGCCGAGGAAAAGAACAGCAATGAAAATGAAGAGCAAAAAAAATAGTTGGGAAAACACTTTACAAAATATACACACACACACACATACACACACACACGCACACACACACACACACACACACATATATATATATATATTAATATATATATATATATACTTATAATGAGGGTGGAGAAATCGCGGGTAAATAATTATCGAGGGACAGTTTCCTTTCCAACATACGCACCGTAATGGGGGGGGGGGCGCTAGGGGGTGTCGTCAGTGATGTCATCGCGAGGATCACTAGGGGGTTTCGGGTATTTAAACATCATACCTTCCTCACCGCGCCGACCCGACCAGAGATGATCAGCCTCCGGCCCACCTTCGATAAGCGCATTCAGACCCGGTACAAAACCCTGCAAATGCTTCCGATTGGCGACAGTCAGAGCCACTTTCCATTTAGAGGCGAACCGCACATGAGCTCGTTCGAAACATTAATTTAGACGCAGAATTTCAGGGAATTTTAGCTGACAATTTGGAAACCAGGCACTCTCTCTTTTGATCCATAACCAATTAGTTGTTCTTTCCGCTGTTTCGGTTATGGACTTGAGTGCTTTTCTTTTTTTTACTCCCACTATCCCAATATCTGTTAAGGCTTTGCATAAGGACCTTGCTGCAAATCCTCTAGTCCCCACTTCTATAGGAGCGAAGCTAGCCCTCCAGCCTTTAACCTTACAACTCTCCAGCAGTTCGTCATATTTTAACTTCTTCCTTTCATGAGCTTCCTCTGCGTTTTCTTCCCAGGGGACCGTCAGTTCCCATAAGACTATCTTCTTCAATTTATGTGAGAAGAAAACTATATCTGAGCGAAGTTAATAAATAAAATAAAATATCCCCTAACAAATTTACAGACTTCATAATATACTTCTGCCGGCAAAGAGTAGGTTTACGTAAGTATATATAGACTGATTACAAAATTTTTAAATGGTTATTTTGAACCAGATATATGTATAATTTTGAACCACTCTTTCCCATACGACTTGTCACAGGCTATATTCTCTACTGGGTGTTGAGCAATAGCCTATTCTATAACTCATGTTATTCATTTTGCCTAGTCGTATTTTAGAAGGTACATGTTGATTAATTCTTGCTTCCAAATGTAAGGTTGTACGCTCCACATCACCAGCAATTGGCAATTAAATTCATATACCAAATTACTTAATTTGATGTAGGGCAATTCATCCTTACGAAATGACGGAAACGCAGACCTAGTCCGAAAATTCACTGCAGAGTAACATACGGAAAACAACCATAAACCGACTTGCTAACCTGCTTAAACAAATTTTGGCTCTTATCCCCAATCCAAGGCACCTTCATATAAAACGGACACTTAGAAGGACCCAAGACTTTAAAAGAATGAAATTCCCTAGTCTTCTTATAAATAATATAATTAATAAAGGCTTCCGGATAGCCATTACTAAAGAATATATATATATATATATATATATATATATATATATATATATATATATAATCATATCACACCGAGCAAGGCGGTAACCCCACTGATGTGCAGGGGGCTACGTAAGAGTAAAAAGATTGGAAAAGAGAAAGCCGGAAAGCACATCCTGAACAGGGAACAAGGGATGAGCCTCTTCACCTGTTCAATAGACGTGGATGGAGTGTGAACCGGGCGATAGATAGATCTATCTACTCCAATTGAAAAAACAAAAACAAAGTGAAAAGATTGGAAAAGAGAAAGCCGGAAACCACATCCTAAACAGGAAACAAGGGATGAACCTCTTAACCTGTTCAATAGACGTGGGTGGCGGGTGAACCGGGCGATAGTTTAGCCTATCTACTCCAATTGAAAAAAAAAATTAAAGAAAAAAGAAAAGTGAAAAGATTGGAAAAGAGAAAGCCGGAAAACACATTCTAAACATGGAACAAGGGATGAACCTCTTCACCTGTTCAATAAACGTGGGTGGAATTTTTCTTCAGGTATCGTGTTCCTTCAGGATGTAAGTTATCATGAACTTCCGCTTGGCACATTATCTCTTGTCTCTCTCCAAATCTTTCCTCTTTGCATCTTTTCTAAACTCCATTCCGCCATCTTTTTGTTCAGACCTATCAAGTAGGTCTCGTGTTTCTTTCCCCTGTTTCTCTTTCATTCTATCCATCCTCGTGAGTATTAAATTCTCCATACTCTCTTCCTTTAACGGTTAACTAAGCAGAGTCATGTCCACTTCGAAATGTCGTGAAGGCACAGTTATGATGTCCTCACTCGTCAGAGCTTAATTTCAATTGCTGCTGTTTCAGGCCGATAGATATATATAAATATACGAATTATAAAAACAGAATATCTACTCAGATATGGGTATTCATTAAAAATAATTGTTAAACAAATAAATTTTAAAAAATATGTCGGAGTTTATCCACTTCGTAATGTAGTTCGTAAAATTTCATAAATAAGTTGTCTTTGTTTACACTCGGATACAAAAACAGGGCCGATATGCATTCTTCTTAAAATCGAATAAATGTGTTTAAAGGAATTTTATCGTCCTCTACGTCCTTCGTGGTAGAGCGGTCTAAGACACGTCAGATCAATTGACGATTTTCCGTAGGTGACGCAGGTTTTCCTAACACGGTAAGTAAAATTAAATATATTGTTTAATTATAAAAAAAACAGTATATCTACTCGTTAAATATAATGTTTAAACAAGTAAATTATATGTATTCAATATATATTTATGAGTGTAGCATTTTAAAATAAAAAAAAAACGCATTTATGAGCACAAAAGAGACCTCAGAATTAGCAACTTAGCTAATAGTCCTACAAAAAATAAATTAAACCACAATTATTTTTATTTTAAAATGCTACTCTCATAAATGAAGAAAATAACTCATTTGGAAAGAAAATACTCGAGGGTGCCGCCATTGAATATTACCCAAATATTAATCTACGCCCAGTTTTTTCCCTATTTCAATTTTTTTACCAGAATTACTACTCTCCCAAATAAACGTACACAAGAGTATCAAGAAATAAAAAAGAAAATGGTTGAATCCGTGAACACAGCAATAAAAACAATATCTCAACACATGATTGTATTTGGCGTAATTTTCAGTTAATAGTATGAAAATAGCTTTCTTTAAAATTTTCCAGTTGCTAAGAACAATTTGTTGTGTTATTATTAGTCACTTTGTTTTACAAAATTAATTTCGTTTTTTGCCTTGAAAAAGTCCACATTGGACAAAACCCATTGGCAACTATTACAGTTTTCTTATTGTCTTTTACATTTGTAAATATTGTCTTTTCTAAAGGTTACCTCTGAGAGATTATATATATATATATATATATATATATATATATATATATATATATATATATATCAGCATGCAGTGTGGATATAGAAGAATCCAATGGAGTATCCTGTACATACAGTGATAGGAAAACCTTTTGTAAAATAAAGGCGGAAGCTGATGATGGTTCACCTGAAACAGGCCTAAACTACCGATTTATAATGAAATAACGTGTCTGTCTTATTTATTCCTATATATATATATATATATATATATATATATATATATATATATATATATATATATAGCCCGGCCTAATGAAAGCTTTAAAACTAACCCATGGTCCTGGAGCTCAGACGCAGCCTAAAGAATATTTGTGTAAAGTCTGGTGAGAATCGGATAAAAATTGTGGATTTGTATAAAGTACGTACAGACAGATAAACAAACACACACACAAGCATCTTGGCTTTTATATATATATATATATATATATATATATATATATATATATATATTATCGATTTTCTGTAGTATTGTAAGTATTGAAACTTCTGAATATCGTTTCTTATGTTTTTGTCTATGAGTGTATCAAATTTGATTAAAATCGGACCACGCCTTCCATAACCCGATTTTTTCGATTATCGATTTTCGATATTTATCGGGAGTGCCTCGACACAAAACCTAGCTAAGAACACTCGCAGACGCTTATAGTACAACTGTATAAATTTTCAAGAAAATCGGTTCAGCCGTTTCGGAGTCTATAGGTAACGGACAAACACACACACAGACACATGCACACACAGAGACAAAGTTCCATTTATAAATAAGTTTATATATATATATATATATATATATATATTACATAATTATGCACAAGAGACATCCATTAAAGTATAAATATTTACTCATCCAACTCGTTTCTAATCGTGCATCTGTTGCCATTCTGATGGAGACATTGCAGTGTTTTAAGCACTTGTTGGACCGTTGTAGGACTGCCTTAGGACCCTCCACGAAGAAGCAGGCGCCATGCAACTGGAGCCAACCTAACACCTCTGTGTGAGACTGCGAAGCAACCCCATCAAATGACAACCCACTGTTTTGAGACAGGAAGAAATAAGTCACTGAAATAAAATAATCACATATATTCAGATATGTTGCTAATTCATTGTAGCACATACCAAGTCGTACTCAGAGATACGCAAATATACACACTTTATATATTCTTTGCATTTGTCTGACCATTCGTCCATTTCTAGACATCTACAACAAAATTCCTATCTACATTCATAATATCAAAAAATAAGGCTCGACTACACAACTCTCCTACACCAAGAAACCAACAAAAGCAAACTACAGATTCTCGAGGCAATATTCATTAAAACACTTAAGACGTCATTTAATAGAATCAGCAATGAATACTGTAGTAATGTTCTCCAGTTTTGTTTATGATTTAACACGCGCATGACGATGACATTACAACATTAAAAATATTCCGTTTTGGATAATTTTCATGTTCTAATGAACGCTAGCAATTTGTCAACCGTTATATTTGAAGCAGAAAAAAAATTATTAGCAAACCGACAATTTGAAATGATTTGTTTGAACATTATTTTTGATCGATACTCGTATTTAAGTAGATATTCTGTTTATAATCAAACAGTATTATATATTTATTTCTACCGGCCTGATTATTTACAATAATCATCATGTTACGGAAATTAACGAAGATTAACGAAACTAGTTATGAAAACCGACAATATGATTTGTTTGAACATTATTTTTGATCGATACTCGTATTTAAGTAGATATTCTGTTTATAATCAAACAGTTTTATATATTTATTTCTACCGGCCTGATTATTTCCGATAATCATCATGTTACGGAAATTAACGAAGATTAACGAAACTGGTTATAAACAACCGATAATTTGAAATGATTTGTTTGAACATTATTTTTGATCGATACTCGTATTTAAGTACGATATTATATATCGTAAAGTTTTCCGTGAAGATACCCGGAGAGACAAAAGCTTCTCTGCCATTCTGAAGATGAGATTTTGATCTCGAAATATTAATGTTTAATAAATAGGTAATACCCAAACACTTCTTACCTTCCTTTATTTTACTCAGCGCATTGTGACACCCTTCAAGCCATAACCCACACACACATATATATATATCGATGCAGGGGAGTGGAAGGCCCGCGAGGCTTCCACTCTGCTGCATCGATATTTTCATGTGTTAGTATTCAAATAAAATAAAGATTTTATTGTAAATTAATTATGCACAATAATGGACCATGTGCAATAAAGGTGAACAATTCAACCTGGTAATTAGAAAATGAAAGAAACGTATTTATAAATACAATTCACAGGCATCTCATCATAACTCAATTAAGATTAATTTCAACACACATGGAAATCTATCAAACCCTCTCCGCTACTAATGGAAAATACAAGTAAGCCTCATCTACGCGCAAACTAAAAAGACACAAATCTGAACACAATTCAGAACACAAATATCTGAACACAAATATCTGAACACAATGACCGTATTTGGTAAATTAAAAAAAAAGTTTAATTTAAGTCTGTATTTACTAGCCTTCCCACGTAGGCTGGATGTGACACATGGTCATTTTATAGGGGGAATTCCCGGCCATATAGCCGGGCCAAAAAATGTCTGCCTATTTTACCCCAGTCGTGGTTCTACCCTTCGGCGGAACCACGACTGGGTTATTGCTCTCTGCTCGGAAGCAGAGAGCGCCCTCTACCCGAAAGCAGAGGGCTGACAGTGTCATAGCGTCGTCAGGCGAATGCCTAAGACGTTTGTATTTACTAGCCTTCCCACGCAAGGCCGGATGTGACACATGGTCATTTTATAGTGGGTATTCCCGGCCATATAGCCGGGCCAAAAAATCTCTGTCTATTTTTACCGAGTCGTGGTTCTACCCTTCGGCGGAACCACGACTGGGTTTGTGCTCTCTGCTCGGAAGCAGAGAGCGCCCTCTACCCGAAGGCAGAGGGCTGACAGTGTCATAGCGTCGTCAGGCGAATGCCTAAGACGTTTTTAAAGTTTAATTTAAGTAAAAGAGTTAACCCTGGATTACTTCTTTTATCAAACTTTTATCCAATGGCAGTCCAGCAAATGTATTGCCCCACCATGGGCAATGGACTGGCCTATTCTATAATAAAGAATCCCAAGTCTCTTTCTGATGTTTTTTGGACATTTGTCGCTGAAACTGTCGAATCATATATTCATCAGAAAGTTTATGATTAAATAAATTACAAACGGTTAAGTATATATGCTTAATAGAATATAAAATGAAAGATGAAAGGCTGAAGAACGAATCGGCCTATTAATAATAACAATAAAAATAGATCACGTTTCGAATAATTAATGCTATTATGGCGCTAAATGAACACAACATTTTTAGAAAATAGAAAGAAGATCGGAGAATATATCGGCCGGAATTTTTTTGAATAAAAACAAAGAAGATGAAGTAAAATATGAATGTCCTGATGATGGTCGGGTTGAGTTGCTGAATTTTTGTGGAGACGGACACTTGCAGAATCTCGAGATGAAGTGTGAATATTTAAATATATATGCAAATGAAAACAAACGAAAGTTTATGCTTGGAGTGAGCTTGATTCAACGCTATGAGGCTGCAATTCATAAATTAGGTTCGACTGTTGCTTGTATTGTGAAGAAGTCTTAAAGGGAGACAACTATGGTTGCATTCCGCTATAGTATAACAAGGGACAACTGTAAAATGTTAATGGATTCTTTTTCATTTGGGAGATCGTTTTCATTTGCATCTTCAGAAACCGTACTAGTCCGTGGTAAAAAAAAAGAAGTTTCCTAATTCAACTCAGTTATAGTGAATATCCTGATAAAATTCTATGCCAACTCTACTAACTACAACAAGAAAAACAAAAATAAAATTACATATCCGGTTTCTCAACTACTTGGACTTCCGTTAAGCAACTTCCACTTTTCTGTGAAAACGGAAGTTAAATCGGGATAAATAATGCTGAGGAGAGTGTTTTAAGTTAAGCGAAAGTACATATGTTCCGGATTTCATTATGAGTCGGCAATATCATTGTATAGGAAACGCAGACGGCCTCAAAACAGCGAAAAAAAATTACATCAAATATTAGGCTTACGAGGCCCCAGAAGTATTTTAAAGATAAAGGAAAGAAAACATGTACATTATCATTGCAGAACGGGAAGTTTTATACTAAATTTACAAAACGAAATGTGAGTAAAACATTTTTTTAAAAATCTACAGTTCATATCTGTCCGTAAGTTTAATCATGCAGACAGATATTTATATTGATGAGTCAATCAAAAAGGAAATAAAGGAAATGTTTTGTCACTATGTCTGTCTGTCTATCTGTCTGTTCATATCTATCTATCTATCTATCTATCTATCTATCTATCTAATTGAATTTATTTATCTAAGTCTCTTCATATCTATCTATCTAATTTAATTTATCTAATTTAAGCTATTTGTCTAAGTCTGTTTCTATCTATCTATCTATCTATCTATCTATCTATCTATCTATCTATCTATCTATCTATCTAATTGAATTTGTTTATCTAAGTCTGTTTTTATCTATCTATCTATCTATCTATCTATCTATCTATCTATCTAATTGAATTTATTTATCTAAGTCTGTTTTTATCTATCTATCTATCTATCTATCTATCTATCTATCTATCTATCTAATTGAATTTATTTATCTAAGTCTGTTTTTATCTATCTATCTATCTATCTATCTATCTATCTATCTATCTATCTATCTATCTATCTATCTCAGTCTCTTCATATCTATCTATCTAATTTAATTTATCTAATTTAAGCTATTTGTCTAAGTCTGTTTCTATCTATCTATCTATCTATCTATCTATCTATCTATCTATCTATCTAATTTAATCTATTTATCTAAGTATGTTTTTATCTATCTATCTATCTATCTATCTATCTATCTATCTTAGTCTCTTCATATCTATCTATCTATCTATCTATCTATCTATCTATCTATCTATCTAATTTAATTTATCTATCTAATTTAATCTGGATATCTATGTATCTATCTCAGTCTGTTCATTATCTATCTATCTATCTATCTATCTATCTATCTATCTATCTATCTATCTATCTATTTATCTTAGTCTCTTCATATCTATCTATCTATCTATCTATCTATCTATCTAATTTAATTTATCTATCTAATTTAATCTGGATATCTATGTATCTATCTCAGTCTGTTCATTATCTATCTATCTATCTATCTATCTATCTATCTATCTATCTATCTATCTATCTACACACACACGTACACACACACAAATATATAGAGTACTGTGCAAAAGTATTAGGACAAGAATTATTTTATCTTTTATGAGGCATCAAAATAAAGTTTAAAATAACCCGTGTCCTAAAACTTTTGCACACTACCGGTAGTTTGCAAAAGTATTAGGACAGGGTGATTTTCCTAAAAACCTCACTGAAATTCAAATATAGAGTGAAAAGTCAAGTATTAAAATGAAGTTATATTTAATTTTTCCTATTTTCTATTAAACAAGTTATTTTGAAACTACTCTATTGAGCAGCTATGGGAGATTTTGGATAAAAAAATTGATAAATCTAATGTTATTACGTAAGACTCACTTTGGAGATAAATACAAGCTGCTTGGCTGGAGATACCATTAGATACATTGAAGAAGCTTGTGATGTTAATGCCTGACAGAATGAAGGCTGGGATTAAAGCAAAAGGCTATTATAATAAATATTAAATTTATTTGGTAACAATTATTTTTTTCTTGTTAAAGCATTTGTTGAGTAAATCAAATAAAATTAATTAATTTTTTAAAATTTCTGTCAATATGCTTTATAAAAGATAAAATACTTCTCGTCCTAATACTTTTGCACAGTACTGTATATATATATATATATATATATATATATATATATATATGGCAGCGAATTGCTGTCCAATATCATCAAAGATGGAGGATAAACTTGAAACAACAGAAATGTGGTTCTACAGAAGGATGCTGAGGATATCCTGGACCGAATATGTGAGCAACGACGTGGTTGTGGAAAGTATGGAAACGAAAAGTAAACTTAAAATTAACATAAGGAAGAGATAGCTGAAGTTTCTGGGACCCGTAATGTAGAGAGGGGACTTGGAGAATCTTATACATCAAAGGCGGATAGAGGAAAAAGTCAAGGGAAAAACAGCGCCTAACATTATTTTTTTTCCAAGAGGTTCCAGCCACTTCACAATGTTATGTTTCCACTGATGTCATTTTTTGGCTCATGCTTTGACTGTAACATATTTGATTTTGTGTTTTTGAAAAGAAGCGTTCTCTTAAAAATCACACATGCTAGGCACGACTAGAAATCGTGTGAACATCTGTCTATTTGAAAAAAAAACTTTTAATACTTCATTTCCACTATAAAACAATGTAAGGTCGATGGTAAGAGTGAATTGTTTGATAAATTATGCCCCTTTAATAGCGTGATGTTCCTAGGCATGACGGTAAACTGCATTCTGCAGCAAGGCCTCTGATTAAAAGTTTGTGAGAAGCATGGCACCACCTCTTAATTGCTGTTGTTCCCAGATCAACCCTGACCCGGAGTAGTAGCACCTGTTACGGTCCCAGTTGTGGGCAAACCCCCAAACTGGGATCAAAACAATATAAAAGTATAGAAATACACTTTTATAGAGATACTAGCAGTATAACCCGGCGTTGCTCGGGTATAATGAAAGCTTTAAAACTAATCCAAGGTCCTGCAGCTAACTCTTTGGACGTTGGCACGAAAGACTAAAAAGCAATAGTTGTTTCAAGTTAAAGCGAAACCGTAGACTGAAAGAAAAATGAATGGATGTAAGTCAAATTTTGAGTTCCTGGTATCGATATCAAATTTTCTGCACTATTTTAAGAACTGGACCTTGTAACTTCTGAATATCGTTTCTTATGTCTTTGTCTGTGAGTGTATCAAATTTGATTAAAATCGGAGCACTCCTTCTATAACCCGATTTATCGATTATCGATTTTCGATATTTGTCGGGGATACCTCGACCCAAAACCTAGCTAAGAACACTTGCAGACGCTTATCGTACAACTATGTAAATTTTCAAGAAAATCGGTTCAACCGTTTCGGAGTCTATAGGTAACGGACACATTCTCTCTTTCTCTCTCTCTTTCTCTCTCTCTCTCTCACACACACACACACACACACAAAAAAAAAAGTTCCATTAATAAAGAAGCTTAGATATACATAAAAATAGACATCTATAGAAAAATATACATTTTGAAGAAATTATTGCCATTATATGAAGTTTTTTGAAGAAAAAAATTATTCCCAGCAAAACATTTTTAAATACAAAACTAGAAGATCTTAAAAACAAAAAAATTTCATTAAAATCTGACTACTTCAACCTTATTCAACAAGACATTTTTGAAGGAAAAATATTACCAACAAGACATTTTAAATGCAAAATATTATCAACAAATAATTACCAAACTTTTTCCCATAATGAAAAATATTCCCATTTTGAAGGAAAAAAAATTATTACCAGAAAATATATTTTTCAATACAAAACTAGAAGACATCTTCAGTTTTCTAAAATAAAAATTTTAAAAAAATTGTCATTAAAATCTGACTAAATCAACCTTCTCAGTATAACTGAACATAAAAAATACCTTAAAACCCCACCTTTTTCGAATTAAATACATTTAATGCCTCATACATTTAATTTTTGGCATTAAATAAATTTAACGGCATATCAACAGATGTTGATATGCTGTTAAACAAAACTTAAACTCAAACTGTAATAGCAAAATGTATTGTGATTTATACAGTTTTTTCGTATTTTTTACCATAATTTTCCTCATGATCAAAAATAATTTTAAGGTATGATATAATTATGCATTACAGAGTTTAATATCAGGGATAAAGCCTATTCAATTTATTAAATAATATATTTATTCTTTATATATTATTTATTAGAATAGATTCATTAATCCGATAGATTGATATCACTTTAAACGTTTAATGTATATCATATGCAAAGTCTGCAAAAGAAACCTTGGTGATCGCATTAGAAACATTGAAATTCTGACGAAATGCAATATGGCGGTCATTAAAGCCAAACTTATGAACAATTCAACTCAAGTTGGCTGGACATCTTTCTAGTCCGATTGATAGCTGTCTTTCAAAAAACAGCTCCTCTTTACTCGAGTCACAAGATTACCAACTAAGCCCCACCCTTCTTCTTCTTCTTCTTCTTCTTCTTCTATGTGTCCTGTCCCTTCAGGACGTAGGCGATCATGGCTCTCCACGTCTCCCTATCCCTTGTGGCTCTTAGTATGTTTGCTCCTGTTGTTCCTGGCAACCCCCGTTCCGTCATCCACCTGATCAGTCCCTGCAAATATGTTATCCGCTGCCTTCCTCTGTCTCTCCTTCCTTCTATCTGTCCAGTCAGTATCAAGCTCTCCAGGCTCTCCTTCCTCATTGCATGTCCCAGGAACTTCAGTTGTCTCTTCCTGATGCTCAGCATCAATTTCCTTTTTGTTGCCATTCTTTCTAACACCTCGTCGTTGCTTGTATGCTCAGTCCACGATATCCGTAGCATCCTTCTGTAGAACCACATTTCGGCCGCTTCCAGTTTTGTCCTCATGAGAAACCCATAAAATTTAAACGCAAATTCTACTCCATCCTTCGCACTTCCTGCCTGTAGAATTCTTTTCTGTTTACTTGCTTTCCCGACACCTACAACCTTCAAAAATTTAAATGTTAAGTCAATAGTCAACTCCTATCTCACTGATTTGCATCTTCTCTTTCTCAAGCTGCTTTCTCCGTTCACTCCACTCTCATAAATATTCTCATTCTTCTCTTACTCACTTTCTGACACCTCCTATAGCCTCTCACTCTTTCTCATAACATTCCTTCTATGTAACCCCCTGCGCACCAGTGGCAGTAAATCTGCGAGAAGACCTAAGGCAGGTCGTGGCGTGTTGTTATGGCACTATTTCATGTTTTTTCTATCTCCCCTATCATCCCTAGCGTTAAATAGACAAAATTCTCCTTAGGGTGTTGGCTGTACTTAATAAGACAATTTTTTGTATATCTCTTAAGCTGGGGTTTCCAGGGATTCTTTCAATGTATTGTTTTGTTCCATTTTTTATCATTCCAAGGGCACCTACTATCACTGGTACGACTCTTGTTTTCAATGTCCACATTTTTTCTTTTTCAATTTTCAGATTTTTTTATTTTGACAGTTTTTCGAATTCCTTGGTTGCTATGTTACAATCCGCTGGACAAGCCATATCAATTAATAGACAAGTTTTTTTCTGGCTTTTAACAATAATGTCCGGCCTATTTGTTTCAATTTTTCCGTCTATGTAGA
The DNA here is from genome assembly GCA_037127315.1 of Ascarosepion bandense. Classification (NCBI taxonomy): domain Eukaryota; kingdom Metazoa; phylum Mollusca; class Cephalopoda; order Sepiida; family Sepiidae; genus Ascarosepion; species Ascarosepion bandense. The sequence continues at coordinate 864,660 of JBBBDQ010001740.1, read as the reverse complement.
TGGTGTGATCCCATAGAATGGTGACATCTATTTCTGTAACCGGTGCTGGGTGATGTTCATACCAGTGTTTGTTTACAGATTTTCCATAGTGTTTGCACATTGTTCAATGTAAATATTGCCCTACACTATCGCAACGATTTTTATATTCATTTGGGGCAAGTACAGAACCTCCTGAGATTAGGTGGTTTATTGTTTCTTGGTGTTTATCACAGAACCTGCATTTTGGATCCCCATTATTATGTATAATACTTACCTGAAAGTCCCTAGTGAAAAGATTTTTGGTCTTGCGCTGCAAGAATAAAGCCTTCAGTCACAGACTTTAATCAAGATGCACGTAACCATCGATGAGAATTAACTTTATCAACATTTCTTTTTAAAGTTCTTTTCGTCATTATTCCAAGTGTGCTTCATTTTCCTTCTGTAGGCCTTAATTATAAAAAAGGGATAGATAGATTTGAAAGGTCGGAGATAGATAGATAGATAGATAGATAGATAGATAGATAGATAGATAGATATTAACAAATTCAGATAGATAGATAGATAGATAGATAGATAGATAGATATGAAAAGACTGAGATAGATAGGTTCGTTTGGAAAGACCAAGATAGATAGATAGATAGATAGATAGTCAGTATTCTAATCCTTCTGTTACGCACAACCTGACATCCCCTATAACCTGTCACTCTTTCTCATAACTTTCCTCCTATAAAACTCCCTGCAAAACTGGCTGTAAAATGCCTTGCTTGGGGCAATATGATTATAAAAAAAAAATTCTTTGTTGTTATTATGTGGATATAAAGTGGGTGATCAATTCTACATTACAATCAATATAAAAACTGATCCCTCACTTTATGGCTACAGTCATCCTTCTCTTACCCACTTCCTGACACCTTCTATATAACCTGTCACTTTTTTTCATAACTTTCCTCCTATAAACTCCTTGCAAAAGTGGCAGTAAAATGCCTTGCTTGGGGCGATATGATTATAAAAAAAAGATAGATAAATAGATAGATAGATATGAAAAGTCCAATAGATAGATAGATAGTCAGTATTCTGATCCTTTTCTTACCCATTTTCTGACACACTCTATAATCTGTCACTCTTTCTCATAACTTTACTCCTATGTAACCCCCTGCAAAACAGTGGCAGTAAACTGCCTTGCTTGCCACGATATGATTATAAAAAATGCCGGTATCTAAGAAACAGATCAGCTTGGAGGCCAATTCTGAAGCGAAGCAGCATCCGATTTTCTTCATGAGAAAACAAAGCGTCAGTGCGAAGGAGATGACGCCTGTCTGGCTTCTCATCCATACAAAGGTTTGAGCAAGTGACCGCCTTAAACACGGGAAATCAACTGTTTTTTTTAAAAATCGTATCACCCCAGGCAAGGCGGTAAGGCCACTGGTGTCCAGGGAGCTACGTAAGAGTGAAAAGATTGGAAAAGAGAAAGCCGGAAACCACACCCTAAACAGGGAACAAGGGATGAGCCTCTATACCTGTTCAATAAACGTGGGTGGAGTGTGAACAGGGCGTTAGTTCAGTCTATCTACTCCAATTGAAAAAAAAATAAACAAAAAGGAAAAGTGAAAAGATTGGAAAAGAGCTGCGTACAAATATTAAAGACAGTTGATATAATGGTGCTCCAATAATCATTGCCTTTTACCTTCTACTGTGGTTTAGTCGCACGCAGTAAAGCAAGCCTTGCTATCCACTACCGGAAACATGTGCCAATTTATCTTCAACAAAATGGCTCAAACATCTTCAGCAAAATGGCTCAAACATCTTCAGCAAAATGGCTCAAACATCTTCAACAAAAATGGCTCAAACATCTTCAGCAAAATGGCTCAACCATATATTCAATCTACCTAAAAGTCTGCAAAACACCATCAGGCCTCGGGAGACACATTCGTGTCCGTAAAAGTACAACAGCTCTTTTTTTACTGAGCCCTCATTTTTCGTCCACGACGAGAGAGTTCACTCTCTTTATATATACTGTCATCTTTCTGATCAGAGTTCAATTAAACAACAATTTTTAGAAAAGACATTCCCGATGTAGGTAATATTAGACAGATTTTAGTCGATAGCACAATAATACTCACTCATACACACAGTAAAAAGAACCTTCAGATATTGGAGGCCATCTACATTAAATCAAACAACCCACACCTAATAAAATAATTTTAATCTGATCACAAAACATAATATTGCATTTAGACATATGGTTCTGTTAGCATTTCGGTCTCTCACGCGGTGTGACTTCATTGAACCGCATTACGAATTTACGAAATGCGCCTGCTATTCGGTGTCTGTTATAGTTGCATAGCAATGTTTTATGTCAGCACAAGTTAAGATCATCTTTGATGGTGGATGTCTTTATGTTAACGTCCCGGTATCCTCTCTGACGATGGCTCATGTGAGCCGAAAGCTTAGAACCAGCATAATAAAAAATATCCAAATCTTAGACAATTTTTGTCTTTATTTTCACTTGAAATTAAAGGCAAAATACGATCTTTAGAACGGCTCTCTCTCGCTCTCTCTCTCTCTCTATATATATATATATATATATATATTTACCATATATATATATGGTTATATATATATATATATATATATATATATATATATATATATAACCATATATATATATAACCATGTATGCTGGTTAAACTCAAACGAAATTTCTACTAATAATAAATTATGTATATATATATATATATATATATATAAATTTACTTACCCGCATTAATAATTTTTTACGAAATTTGAGGCCGGTGAATATAAGTGAATATCCTGTTTAATGTATAAACGGAGAATCTAATTAGATATGAGTATCCACTAATCACAAAGTTATATATATATATATATATATATATATATATATATATATATATATATATACTTGGAGTAGATAGACTAAACTATCGCCCGGTTCACACTCCACCCACGTCTGTTGAACTGGTGAAGAGGCTAATTCCTTGTTTCCTGTTTAGGATGCGGTTTCCGGTTTTCTCTTTTCCAATCTTCTCACTTTTTTTTTCAATTGGAGTAGATAGACTGAGCTATCGCCCGGTTCACACTCCACCCTCGTTTGTTGAACAGGTGAAGAGGCTCATTCAACAATTTTGAATATTGAAAATTTATTTTATTTTATATATATATATATATATATATATATATATATATATATATATATATATATATATTAAAATTTTTATTATAAGTTTGTAATAACAACATAGTTTACTGCAACATAAGAGCCGTTGTGTTTCGGTATTATCTTATAAGCACCTCGTCAGGGAGTGAAATATTTTTTATTGTTTGGAATCTTTATAAATAGAAGTTTAGAAAACAACAGAAAAACCAGACAATTGAGGTAAAGGGATTTTCTTTTTAGGTGTATCTCAGCTAACCAATAAAAAATCAGTTCGTGACAGAAATTTGATTGTAAGCGTAAAGAGAGATTGACTTAAAGTGGCATAAGACCAAGACATTTTTCATGCGAGTGATGGAATGAGGTGAGATACAGATGTTGCAAATCTGAAAATTTATTACTCGTCATTGTGAAACAATTACTGGAGTTTCTTTAAGTTAGTATTCAATTTAAAGTAGTGGACAAGAGACACTTTTTAATACATTGCACGTCAAACATATGTATACGACTCAGTGGGTGTTTTATCCGCTAAGCAACAAATCAAATTAAACTAGAGAACACTTTTTCAGTAACTTTGAGTTGTATTGGATATTTTAACTGATTCTGAAGGAAGTTTAGGCGCTGATTTCAAATCTGAAATTAGTTTTTCTCTACAAGATTTGTATTGAATTTGAGTTTAATGAAATTGTACAAATGTGATCTTGCGTAAACCATATATAAGCATTTTCACGTCCATATATATAGATAGCTTCTAATATTTTGATCATTCGTATTTTTTCAGATCAAACATGGCTTCCAAAAAGAGATATCATTGCAGAAACTAGCTTGATGACTTCTGCTACATATGTGGATGCTACACACTCAATCGTCAGAGACGTAACATATCCTCGTTCATCAAGTGTGCCTACAAGTCATATTTTGAAGTTTATCTTGGTGATCAAGACAAGCAATGGGCTCCCCAGGTTGTGTGCCACAATTGTGAGGAAATGCTTTGTGACTGGACTAAAGGAAAACGGAAAGGTTTTTGCCTTTTGGAGTTCCGATGATTTGGCGCGAACCCACCAACCATGTTACAACCATGAAACAGGCATGCCAAATATCATGCAAGACCCAATTGTAAGCAGAGATAAAATCATCTTTCCTCCTGTTCACATCAAATTGGGTTTGACGAAGTAATTTGTCAAAGGCACTGGAAACCGAAGGTGAATGTTTCCAACACATCATCACAGCTTTACCAGGGTTATCATTTGAGAAGATCAAAGCAGGCGTGTTTGATGGTCCACATATTCGAACGTTAATTTGTGATGATCAGTTTGTTGCTAAGATGGCCGCTTTAGAAAAGGCAGCATGGTTATCCTTTATGGCAGTCGCTCAGAACTTTCTTGGAAACAATAAGGAGGAGAACTATAGTGAATTTGTGAACAGAATGCTTCTCGCTGTTCGTGATTTTGGGTGCAACATGAGCATCAAGCTTCATTTTTTGAACAGCCACCTTGATAAGTCTCCTGACAACCTAGGGGCTGTGAGTGACGAACAAGGGGAACGATTCCCCCCAAGACCTAAAGGTCATGAAAGAACACTACCAAGGGGGCTGGGACAAAAGTATGAAGGTTCACTACTGCTGGAGCATTAAACGAGATTGCCCAGACGAATGTACAAACGCAAATTCCTACCTGAATAAAATATACAAAAGATTGATAAGCTCTTCCTATAATTTCCCATAATAACTGAAAATTAAAAAAATACATAAACATGTCAAATTGCATAAAATCTGTTGCTTGCAAACAAAATCTAACTTCAGTTTTGAAATCAACACACTCAAATTGACAATAGAAAGGTCTTTTTTTTAAATGCAACAGAATGAGTGTTCCCCAGTGAGATCAAAAATTAGCAGAATCAGTCAATATATGAGAGGTGAATAGATTATAAATATCTAGTTATATTACAATAGAAAATATTTAAGTATAGTTAAGGGTAAAAAATTAACTATATTAGTTTGTACTACTTCTAACATACTTACATACATATATATATATTTAGTGTATCGAGGCAGCAAATAATTTTCTAAGCATACACTGTTAAATATAAGAGACTATGAATGTTAATTATGTTTAATCATGAGCCGTTCCAAACGTCGTATTTTGGCTTTAATTTCAGTTGAAAATAAAGACAAAAATTCTCCAACATTTGGATAATTTTTTATTAATTTGGTTCTAAGCTTTAAGCACACATGAGCAAGTGGATGTGTCTAGCCACACTGATGAGCTGTGACATAGTGAAACAGGCTTGTATGTTGAGGACTAATATATTATGCTCTCATTACGATAGAGCTCTCTGTGGAAGAAAATTTTAAAAACAATTTCCACTTCGGCTATATGCGTGATTCTTCAGAAATTAATTGAGTTCTTTCGGTGACTGGTGTGTGTATACACTGCTTCTATACAACACGTTAAAATTTCCCTTCACTGATTCCGTGCGCCTATGGCTTAGGGAGTAGTGGCTCCGACTGACACCAAATCGGTCGAATTTCGATCCCGGCCAGAAGCAAGTGGATGTATCTAGCCACACTGATGAGCTGCGAAACAGGCTTGTATGTGGATGACCAACGTTTTGTATATATAACATGATGTAGAATGCGATAGAGTTCTTGAATATTTTTAAACGTAAACCTAACTGTAATAATACTTTTAAATGGTGTTCAGCTATGGGGGAATAGCTGAACACTTCAATCAACCAGGACACACATTAGAAAACTGCAAATGTTTACTGATAGATTCCAATTTTAGTTCTACATACTCACGCAGAAATAAAGAAAAATACTGGATTTTAAAATTAAATACATATAGGCTAAGGTTAAATAGGGACTTAGGTGTTTTGAATCTTTATAAATATTTCAATAGTTAAACATTTTTTAGATACACTTAAAAATCTTTCTTTAAAACAACATTTAAAAGTATTATTACAGTTAGGTTTACGTTTAAAAATATTCAAAAATCTCTATCGCTTTCTACATCACGTGATGTAAATATCTCGCGACAGACGCTTCTAGTTTAAATTTTAAAATCATTTGTTTCTGATGAAAGGCCGAAGCCGGTCTGAAATATCAAATATATATATATATATATATATATATATATATATATATATATATATATATAAATACTGTCAAAAAATACATTTTTAAACTTACAGATATTAGTAGTTTTTCCTATACATATTAGACAGTATTCGTGGATCATCATTATGCTTATATATATATATATATATATATATATATATATATATATATATATATGTGTGTGTGTGTGTGTGTGTGTGTGTGTAAATTCAGATAAAGTTTTGATTGGAAATAGTCATTTTCAACATGTCGGTTTAAGGCACGAATTGTCAACTCCTTTTAAACAAAGAATGAGGAAAAATCCTCATGCCAGAGGCTTGGTCTAATAAAAGTAGGTGTTGGGGAATATTGGTTTTTATAGGGTTAAGCTAGCGGTATCTTAGTAGTAATTTTTTCTATGGTAGTGGAAGGCATGTGACTTCATCATTGGGTCGTTAGTGGTAGGTATGGGGGAAAAGGTAACTGCTTAGCCAAATTTAAAAAAACCTATTGTGACTAAATACAAGAATGAGATAATTATTGCAATTTAAATTTATTTCTGTGACGACACATACTAATGATCTCTCTACGTTCATTCAGAAGTATATATATTTCCCATAAATTGTTAGAGCAGGGGGATTTTAAATTTATTTTGATGCCTCATAAAAGATAAAATAGTTCTTGTCCTAATTCTTTTGCACAGTAGTTTATATATATATATATATATATATATATATATATATATATATATATATACACGAGAAAAAAAAACCGCGGTAGGTCTTGGCGATCTTGCGATTTTTTCTCGTGTGTTTTTGCTCTACGTCACTGTCTCTTGGTTAACCCTTTTTGGTTAGTTTTGTATCGAGCACTTTTCTTTCTTTGTGGTTCGTTCCGTTTGAGGGTTTTTTTCTTTGCTGTGAAGTACTGTATGTATTGTCGGTGCTCCGCAGTTTTCTTTTTTTTTCCCTCATTGTCCAAAGCTTTATAGCGGCGGACAATAACGGACTTAGATTCTGCCGGTTATTCGTGGTCCTAAAGGATTAATTGTGTAAGATTTTAAGATTTGGATACGTACAGAGTCGATTTTATTATATATATATATATATATATATATATATATATATAAATTCTGATAAAATTTAGAAGAGAAATAGCTATTTTCAACATGTCATTTTAAGATATACATTGTCAACCCCATTTAAACAAAGAATGAGTAAATATTCTAATGCTGGATACTTGGTCTAGTGAAGGAAAGATTTGGGGAATATTGGCTTTTATAGGGTTAAGCTAGCGGAATTTTAGTAGTAATTTCTTCAATGGTAGTGGGAGGTATGTGGCTTGACCATTGAGTTAGTAATGGTAGGTAGTGGGGAAAGGCAACTGCTTAGCCAATTTTCTTTTTGAAAAAACCTTATTGTGACTAAATGGAAGAAAAAGATTATTATTGCAATTTATATTTATTTCTATTACGACACATACTAATGATCTCTCTACGTTTATTTATAAGTACAATCTGATATCAAAATTTTAAAATTTTAATTTTTCCATGAGGAGGAGATCGAAAGTACTTGGGTAGGAAAAAAACTACGGCGCTTTTCTTGATGAATTTCATCTTAACATCAACAAACTGAACAGAGAACTGAAACGGCTCAGTATCAAAATAAGCAAACATATTACGTCTGTATTATTCAATGAAACATGTTTGAATGAAGATATCCTGCATAAATATATATATTTTTCTTAAAACTAATAGTGTTTCGCTTTCTGTTATAAAATTGGTAATTTCGGGGCATTTAATAAATGTTGTTACTCGAAAAAAAATTCGCGGCAATATTTAAATGGGTTGCTCACTCAATATATTGGTCAGTTTATGGAAGACTAAATTAATTAGTGAGCTAGTCTCGGAAAGCGTGAGAGGAGGGCGCATCAGCCGGGAGAGTCGGGAGCTATGAGCCTATGACGAATATTGGACAACCAGATATTTACCCTCGAAGAAAAGAGAACAGAATTTCAGATTTTCGGATGAAGACAACGGACATCGCTGATCGATAAGGTAGTTCGGTTTGCCCTAATTCTTTGCAACATAGCAACTGGTATTGACTACATCTCGTAAAAATGACTCAGAGGGTGGCCAATGAGATGCCGACCTGGACTGACCAGCCTCGTACAAATTTTTAATGAAACAACCAACTTAAGAAGGTTTTAAACTAGAGTAGGAGGAGGGGTAAAAAGAGGAGGGAGAGAAGGAGGAAGGGTGGAAGGAGGAGGTGGAGATCGAAACAAAATTGATAAGCCGTGGCTCATCTGATAAACCTGATTTTTTTATTTTATTCGAGAATTGGGTTTCAAGCCTAGTCCATTTCTTGAGCAACCTTTCAGCACAAATAGTTCTCTTTATCGTGGTGCAATGCATATCAGGATAAGAACTCAGAGATACGAGTTCGAATTCCGGTTGCATTCACTAACACGCAAATAGACTTTGGAAAGGTATTGATACATATCGTCTTCCTACAGCTATGGGTTAAAGAGCAGGACACAATGGCTTCTGTAGACTTGCTTAGTAACCAGTCGACCGCTGAAAGATGTTGAAACCTATTACGGGAAAATATTTTGTCGTGTCTGTCATGTCTCTGTCGAGACATGATCACCTGAGCGTGAATCACGGTTGGCATTTAACTAACTGATCTGGATAAAAGGATTGAATAACAGGACAAATTGGTTTCTATAGCGTTGGTTAGGCAACAGGTCTACTGTTGAAAGTAATAGCAATCTACTGTGGGAAAATCTTCTGCCTAGTCAGTCATGGATCGAAAGAGACATGATCGCCCAAATGTGTATCACGTATGGAACTTAACTAAATGATCGGGATAAAAGGATTGAATATGAGGACAAATTGGTTTCTATAGCCTTGGTTAGGCAACAGGTCTACTGTTGAAAGTAATAGCAACCTACTGTGGGAAAATCTTCTGCCTAGTCAGTCATGGATCGAAAGAGACATGATCGCCCAAATGTGTATCACGTATGGCAAGTAACTAAATGATCGGGATAAAAGGGTTGAATAACAGGACAAATTGGTTTTTATAGCGTTGGTTAGGCAACAGGTCTACTGTTGAAAGTAATAGCCATCTACTGTGGGAAAATCTTCTGCCTAGTCAGTCATGGATCGAAAGAGACATGATCGCCCAAATGTGTATCACGTATTGCACTTAACTAAATGATCGGGATAAAAGGATTGAATAACAGGGCAAACTGGTTTCTATAGCCTTGGTTAGGCAACAGGTCTACTGTTGAAAGTAATAGCAATCTACTGTGGGAAAAACTTCTGCCTAGTCAGTCATGGATCGAAAGAGACATGATCGCCCAAATGTGTTTCACGTATGGCACTTAACTAAATGATCGAGATAAAAGGGTTGAATAACAGGACAAATTGGTTTCTATAGCGTTGGTTAGGCAACAGGTCTACTGTTGACAGTAATAGCCATCTACTGTGGGAAAATCTTCTGCCTAGTCAGTCATGGATCGAAAGAGACATGATCGCCCAAATGTGTTTCACGTGTGGCACTTAACTAAATGATCGGGATAAAAGGGTTGAATAACAGGACAAATTATTTTCTATAGCCTACAGTAGGCAACAGGTCTACTGTTGAAAGTAATAGCAATCTACTGTGGGAAAATCTTCAGCCTAGTCAGTCATGGATCGAAAGAGACATGATCGCCCAAATGTGTATCCCGTATGGCACTTAACTAAATGATCGGGATAAAAGGATTGAATAACAGGACAAATTGGTTTCTATAGCCTTCGTTAGGCAACAGGTCTACTGTTGAAAGTAATAGCCATCTACTGTGGGAAAATCTTCTGCCTAGTCAGTCATGGATCGAAAGAGACATGATCGCCCAAATGTGTATCACGTATGGCACTTAACTAAATGATCGGGATAAAAGGATTGAATATGAGGACAAATTGAGTTCTATAGCCGTGGTTAGGCAACAGGTCTACTATTGAAATAGACAACCTACTGTGGGAAAATCTTCTGCCTAGTCAGTCATGGATCGAAAGAGACATGATCGCCCAAATGTGTATCACGTATGGCACTTAACTAAATGATCGGGATAAAAGGATTGAATAACAGGACGAATTGGTTTCTATAGCATTGGTTAGGCAACAGGTCTACTATTGAAAGTAATAGCCATCTACTGTGGGAAAATCTTCTGCCTAGTCAGTCATGGATCGAAAGAGACATGATCGCCCAAATGTGTATCACGTATGGCACTTAACTAAATGATCGGGATGAAAGGATTGAATAACAGGACAAATTGGTTTCTATAGCCTTGGTTAGGCACCAGGTCTACTGTTGAAAGTAATAGCCATCTACTGTGGGAAAATCTTCTACCTAGTTAGTCATGGATCGAAAGAGACATGATCGCCCAAATGTGTATCACGTATGGCACTTAACTAAATGATCGGGATAAAAGGATTGAATATGAGGACAAATTGAGTTCTATAGCCTTGGTTAGGCAACAGGTCTACTATTGAAATAGACAACCTACTGTGGGAAAATCTTCTGCCTAGTCAGTCATGGATCGAAAGAGACATGATCGCCCAAATGTGTATCACGTATGGCACTTAACTAAATGATCGGGATAAAAGGATTGAATAACAGGACAAATAGGGTTCTATAGCCTTGGTTAGGCAACAGGTCTACTGTTGAAAGTAATAGCCATCTACTGTGGGAAAATCTTCTGCCTAGTCAGTCATGGATCGAAAGAGACATGATCGCCCAAATGTGTATCACGTATGGCACTTAACTAAATGATCGGGATAAAAGGTTTGAATAACAGGACAAATTGGTTTCTATAGCCTTGGTTAGGCAACAGGTCTACTGTTGAAAGTAATAGCCATCTACTGTGGGAAAATCTTCTGCCTAGTCAGTCATGGATCGAAAAGACATGATCGCCCAAATGTGTATCACGTATGGCACTTAACTAAATGATCGGGATAAAAGGATTGAATAACAGGACAAATTGGTTTCTATAGCCTTGGTTAGGCAACAGGTCTACTGTTGAAAGTAATAGCCATCTACTGTGGGAAAATCTTCTGCCTAGTCAGTCATGGATCGAAAGAGACATGATCGCCCAAATGTGTATCACGTATGGCACTTAACTAAATGATCGGGATAAAAGGTTTGAATAACAGGACAAATTGGTTTCTATAGCATTGGTTAGGCAACAGGTCTACTGTTGAAAGTAATAGCCATCTACTGTGGGAAAATCTTCTGCCTAGTCAGTCATGGATCGAAAGAGACATGATCGCCCAAATGTGTATCACGTATGGCACTTAACTAAATGATCGGGATAAAAGGATTGAATATGAGGACAAATTGGTTTCTATAGCCTTGGTTAGGCAACAGGTCTACTGTTGAAAGTAATAGCCATCTACTGTGGGAAAATCTTCTGCCTAGTTAGTCATGGATCGAAAGAGACATGATCGCCCAAATTTGTATCACGTATGGCACTTAACTAAATGATCGGGATAAAAGGATTGAATAACAGGACAAACTGAGTTCTATAGCCTTTGTTCGGCAACCATTTTATCGTTGAAAGAAATGGCAACTTACCGCGACAAAACGTACCGTTTAGTCAGTCATAGATCAAAAGAGACATGATCATCCAAGCGTGTTTTACGTATGGAACATAACTGACTGATCTGGAAAAAAGTGTTGAATAGCAGGACAAATTGGGTTTGCAACCCGTTTATCATAGAAAGAAATGGCAACCTAATGCAGTAAAATCATCTACCTTGTTTGTTATTGTTCGAAAAAGACATGATCGTTCAAACGTGTATCTCGTATGGCATTTAACAATCTGATCGGGATAGGTTCTCTATCCGTGTTTGGCAACCAGTTTATCGTAGAAAGTAATGAGAAGCCTACTGCGTTGAAATCTTCTACCTAATCAGTCATGGATAAAAAAAAGGCATGATCGCACCAGCTTGTATCACGTATGCCATTTAACTGACTGATGTGGATAAAAAGGTTCAATATCAGGACAGATTTGGCTCTATATCTTTAGTTGGCAACCAGTTTATCGCATAAAGAAATGGCGGTAAAATCATCTATCTTTTCTGTAATTGATCTAAAAGACATGATCGTTCGAGCGTGTATCTCGTATGGCATTTAACTGCCTGATCTGGATAAAAAAAGATTGAATAGCAGGACACATTAGGTTCTCTATCCGTGTTTGGCAACCAGTTTATCGTAGAAAGTAATGAGAAGCCTACTGCGTTGAAATCTTCTACCTACTCAGTCATGGGTAAAAAAAAGACATGATCGAACCAGCTTGTATCACGTATGGCACTTAACTGACTGATGTGGATAAAAAGGTTCAATATCAGGACAGAGTGGGTTATAGAGCCTTGGTTGGCAACCAGTTTAGCTTAAAAAAATGGCAACCCACTGCCGTAAATATGTCAGTCAGGTTAAAAAAGAGACATGATCGCCTAAACTTCTATCATGTATGGCACCTAACTGATTTCTGGCCGATTTCTCTTTAATGTGTAGTGAAGATATTTCAAAATCGTTTTCTTGATGAATAAATTTAATTAGGCATTTGCTAAAACTAGCTTAGTTTAGTCAATATTCTTTAGAGATAACTATAGATGCATTAGGAAAAAATAAAAAGGAAAAAGGAAGCTACGACATACACTCCTGGCCGTATTTATTAGGCCACTCCAGGGTTTTTAAAAATTTATGTATTTCATACTATTTTTTAGTATTTATTGCCAAGTGAATAATTGTAAATGAAAATAGAATTGTTCTTTTATTATTATTACTTTGCAAAATGTTACAAGGCAAATAGCGATAATTTAACCATCGCACCCCGTAGATTTGCTATATATATATATATATTCACTACCGGCCATAATTATTAGGCCACCCCAGCTTTTTAAAAATAATAATACATTTCATACAATTTTTAGTATTTATTGCCAAGTGGATAATTCTAGATGAAAATAGAATGGTTCTTTTTTTATTATTACTTTGCAAAATTATAAAAGGCATATAGCGACAATTTACCCATCGCACCATGTAGATTTGCTATATATATATATATATATATATATATATATATATATATATATAATTATTCGTAATTATTAGGCCACCTGCTATATATATATATATATATATATATAATAGTATATAATTATTCATAATTATTAGGCCACCCCAGCTTTTTAAAAATAATAATACATTTCATAAAATGTTTAGTATTTATTGCCAAGTGGATAATTGTAAATGAAAATAGAATTGTTCTTTTATTATTATTACTTTGCAAAATGTTACAAGGCAAATAGCGATAATTTAACCATCGCACCCCGTAGATTTGCTATATATATATATATATTCACTACCGGCCATAATTATTAGGCCACCCCAGCTTTTTAAAAATAATAATACATTTCATACAATTTTTAGTATTTATTGCCAAGTGGATAATTCTAGATGAAAATAGAATGGTTCTTTTTTTATTATTACTTTGCAAAATTATAAAAGGCATATAGCGACAATTTACCCATCGCACCATGTAGATTTGCTATATATATATATATATATATATATATATATATAATTATTCGTAATTATTAGGCCACCTGCTATATATATATATATATATATATATAATAGTATATAATTATTCATAATTATTAGGCCACCCCAGCTTTTTAAAAATAATAATACATTTCATAAAATGTTTAGTATTTATTGCCAAGTGGATAATTGTAAATGAAAATAGAATTGTTCTTTTATTATTATTACTTTGCAAAATGTTACAAGGCAAATAGCGATAATTTAACCATCGCAGCCTGTACATTTGTTATACATATATATATCTATATATACACTACCGGCCATAATTATTAGGTCATCCCAGTGTTTTAAAAAAATGATGTATTTCATACTATTTTTTAGTATTTCTTGCGAAGTGAATAATTGTAAATGAAAATAGAATGGACCTTTTGTTAATATTGCACAATAACATGTGCAACAAATGAATTTATCAATATTTAATAATTACCTATATTGCAGTTTCGTCAATGAAAGAATGAAGAAAATTTAGGATGATTCGGACGAGTTCATCTTTTCTTCCTTGTTTTGTAAAATTTTGCAAAGTAATAATAACAAAAGAAACATTCTATTTTCATTTAGAATTATCCACTTGGCAATAAATACTAAAAATAGTATGAAATACATCATATCTTTTAAAAAAAACTGGGGGTTGCCTAATAATTATGGCCTGTAGTGTACCTTTATGTATAGGTCACAGCTTCTGCCCCGACGAGCTACTTCCCCTGGGGCCCCGAGCACATAAATTTACCCGTGCTACCGTGTAGGCACCTAGGTTCCACCTTTTACCGTCAAAATAGTTATATATAACCGCCACTTCTCTCAGTTTTTTCTCTCACACTTCCAACCTGTCGAACTCCCTTCCAAACATTGCCTCCCTGTTAGCTACAATCTCCAAAAGTTTAAGTTTCATCATAAATTGACAGATTTTGTCTTCTTGATTTCCCTTGTTCTTTCTTGGACACCCCCCGCAATTTCTTCCGTGTTTCTTTATCTTTCTTTTATCTCACTGTACCCCCCTGCGCACCAGTGTCGGTACTGCTTTGCTTGGAATGGCACGATTATGAAAATATTAGGTTGTCCAAAAAGTTCGTAAACACTTGCAAAATACTGAAATTTTACTCGCTAATAATCTAAGGTTACCAGAAAACACTTGCAAAAAATTTTACTCGCAGAAACAACAAAAATTATTGCTCAAAATAAAGACCATCATTTTCCAAGACTTTCTGCCATCAATCGGCAAGCTTTCGGATCTGGTCAGAGTACCATGCAGCCGGCTTCGAATCAAAGAATTCTTGACATGCTTCCTGGACTTCATCAACCGAGTCGAATCGGCGGCCCTTCAGAAAGTGTTGCATTGAGCGGAAAGGCTTTTATCTGATGGAGTATAGTCAGGACTGTAGGCTGGATGTGGCAGAAACTCAAACTTGTCGTTGGTCTTCCTGGCGGTGTGTGGCTTGGCATTGTCCTGCTGCATCAAAGCGCGCTTTCGGTTGATCAGAGCCGAGTACATTTGCTTCAACTTTTCGTAGACCTGCTCAAGTTCGGCACTGATGACACGACCATTCGGAGCCAACTCAAAATGCACGATTCCTTCAAAGTTCCACCAAACGCACAACATGACATTCTTGCCGAATCGATCTTGTTTTCGAACCGACGGTGTCTCTTGCCCTTTCTGAACCCATCGCTTGTCTCGATTGTGCTGGACTAGATAGACCCATTTCGCAAGTGTTTACGAACTTTTGGGACAACCTAATAAAATGTCGATCTGAATATAAGCGGACCCTTTTTTGAGAAGCTGAGAAACTTTCCGATACTCTGTTAATTTTTTTTAATATGTGGATGGGTTAAAATGTACCTATTTTCATTTTGTTCCTACCCTATAGATCCGTGTACATAAGCCAACCGCCCACCCATTATTTTATGTCTAATAAATTGTTAAAAATCTAAAATTATTCATGGGAGATGAAATTAGCAGACTGTCTTTTTAATTCTTTTTTTATCAAATTCGTGCACAGACTCTTAGGAAAGATAAGAATATGTCTACTCTTCCTCCATCTATGGGTTAAATAACAGCTCAGACTGGACTATTCAGCCTTAGTTGACAGCCAGTCTAGAAGAAGAAATTTCTATAGGAGGGCTATTGCGCTACGCCACAGATAGTTGATTTACTAAGTGCCGCTTAGATGTGGCACAAGGCCGACGGTATGGGGTACCCAGTGAGTATCGAACTCACAGATAGAAATTAGCAATTACCGAAGAAAGTATATATTTTTATTTATAATCGGCATATAATATTCAGTTTGCGTCGTTTTGGAAAATTTCCATGAGTGGAGAATATTTTTTTTTTATGAAATTTTAATATTTTAATATCTATTTTTTTTAAACGCCATTTAACGCATAGACTTTTCCTTGACAACTTCCATTGCACAATGATTTATTTTTCTTTTTAGTAATTCCAGCTGTTTTATAAATTTTCGACATATTTCTCGAATTTTTATTTCCTTTCTTTTTACAGACATCTTCCGAATTTAACGAGATTTTAGTTAAACGCCCGAATGAGACATCTGCAATTTTAAAAAAAGGCATCAATATATACATAGATCAATGAATATTTATTATTAAACTTTTACATCAGAACAATTAAATAACTACTACAAAATCGTACATTTTGTGTTGACATTGAAAAAAAAAATGTCCCATCACAATTATTTTAATAAACACTTTTATTTATTTTAAAACTTATTTTTTTCATATAAAAGCGTTTATTACAATAATTTTGAACTAATGAGACATTATTTTTTCAATGTTGAATGAAATTATATAAAGTGACTGTTCTTGTGTTCCTCAAATTAGAAATTACTTTCGGGTTTAAAGTCTTCTAATATCGAGTCAGGAACCTCTGTCTCTGCTTGTCCTTTTTCTTACGTCTTGCCGATAAATTTCAATATTTTTTTTTCTTTCTGAGCCCTCCCTTTTTTTTTTTTTAACTTGAGTGCTATGCGTGATACACGGTTTGTGGACCATATCTCGAAAGAGATATGTTTGACTAGGCGAAAGATTTTGCCGCACTAGATTGCCATTAGTTTTTGCGTTATACAGGTTGCCAAGCAATGCTATAGAACCTAATCTGTCCTGCTTTTCAATCCATAGCGTGATTGAAATGCCACTCAGTTAATTGTCATACGTGATACACGCTTGGGCGATCATGTCTCTTTCGAGACATGGTTGACTAGTCGAAATATTTTACCGAACTAGGTTGCCATTACTTTTTGCTTTATACAGGTTGCCAAGCAATGCTATAGAACCTAATCTGTCCTGCTATTAAATCCATAGCTTGATGGAAAAGCCAGTCAGTTAAGTACCATACGCGATACACGCTTGGGAGATCATGTCTCTTTTGAGACATGGCTGAATACGCGAAAGATTTTTTCGCAGTAGGTTGCCATTACATTTCTCGTTATTTTTTTTTTAATCATTTCACCCCGAGCAAGGCGGAAATGCCACTGATGTGCAGGGGGCTACATAAATGTAAAAAGATTAATTAGAAAAGAGTGAGGAGTACAAACTAGTTAGAAAGGAACAATAGAAAGCTGAGTAAGCAGGTTCGATGACAGATACATAGGTGGAGAGAAAGGGAAGTTTATACGGGGGTGGGGAGAGAGCTAGGGTCCAGTGTTTAGTAGATGAGTATTGACTTGGCATTTAAATTTCTGGATGTTGTAGCCGTCAGGAAAGCAAGAATACGGGAGCGAGTTCCACAGGCGGGAAGTGCGAGAGAAAAAGCTGTAGGTGTAGAATTGTCATCTGCATTTGGCTAACCTGACTGTGAATGGGTGGGACCCAGTTGCCATTCTGGTTGCACGAGTAAACACCTGCTGAGCAGGCATCATTGACTTAAGTTCGTCTGAGCAGAAGCCATGAAAGTATTTATAGAACAGACAAAGGGAGGCCACATTTCGACGATGGGGAAGGGGCTGCAGTGGAGCCGCCAGATCAGTACCTATCACATTACAGACTCTCCTTTGGAGCCTGTCAAGAACACTGAGGAGAACGGCAGGGGCACCTGTCCATAAATGGCAGCAGTACTCCATGCACAGACGGATGGTTGACTTGTATATATGCAGGATGGATTCAGGTGGAAAAAACATCCTGGATCGACATAGTGACCCAACCTTCTCAGCAGTAGATTTTGCTATGGATTCAATATAGTGGTTCCATTTGAGGTCTGAGGACAGGGTAAGTCCGAGGAGGCGTAGTGTGTTACTCTCCGGGAGAATCGCTTGGTCCATGCTTATGGGAGGCAGGAGAGGTTGCCTATAATGGTTGACAGACAACAGCTTGGTCTTAGATGAATTGAAGTTGACAAGTCACTTCTTGCCCCAGTTCACCACATACCGGTTGCCAAGCAATGCTATAGAACCTAATTTGTCCTGCTATTAAATCCATAGCTTGATGGAAAAGCCAGTCAGTTAAGTACCATATGCGATACACGCTTGTGAGATCATGTCTCTTTTGAGACATGGCTGAATACGCGAAAGATTTTTTCGCAGTAGGTTGCCATTACATTTCTCGTTGTACCGATTGCCAAGCAATGCTATAGAACCTAATTTGTCCTGCTATTCAATCAACAGCGTGATTGAAATGCCACTTAGTTAAATGTCATACGTGATACACGCTTAGGCGATCATGTCTCGAAAGAGACATCATCGCCTAAGCGAAAGATTTTGCCGCAGTTTTGCGTTATATCTGTTGCCAACCAATGCTATAGAACATAGCTGAACGGAGAAGGGATGGATTAATACTTTTCGCAGGGGTATTTGTGGGAAAGTGAATGCAACAAATTCGATGTGAATTCGAACTCGGCTTTGCTATTTCTTATTACGAGCTTGAAAAGCAGAAATTCTAGTTCAAGTTCCAGTTTTCGGTTCTCTATTAAAATAACTATTAATGGGGAACATTTTTATCCGCGGGATAATGGCGTATTAAGAATGAATGATGAAAGAGGGATTAAAACCCGATTAGATATTATCTCATGCCGGACGGAGGTTGGGGGACGTAAATTCTTCCGTTTTTAGTTCTCATCTGCGATTGGCTGTTATTATTGCGGCAGTCGTTTAAGCCTGGCGACAGTCGCGTTATTGGCCAGAAGTTGTCTTACATACTTGCAGTATCATAGCGTCAAGGCCTTTCTTAAAACGTGTGGATTTCTGTAAGCAGGTTTTATGAATGGGGATTACTAACTGTGACATGTCAATTATGCCTTTCGGGGGTGAACAGCCAGCGACACATCTTTGCAATTATCCAAGAAACAGAGATTTATTGCTATCAAGTGAAACAGACAGACAGCACAAGATGTGTAAGTCTGTAAAAGTCACATAAACATTCATGAGGTGTATATTTTACAAGTCTATAAATACAGCTTTATGTTTTTATTTTTTTATTTTTTTTACTTATTTCTTTCTATAAAATAAATCTCGTCTAATGATCACTTATAAAAACGACTATATATAGTTATACATATAAATCAGTTATTAGTAGACTAGCAGTATAGCCCGGCGCTGCTCGGGTATAATGGAAGCTTTAAAACTAATCCATGGTCCTGGAGCTCAGACTCTTTGGACGTTGGCACAAAAGACTAAAAAGCAATAGTTGTTTCCAGTTAAAGCGAAACCGTAGACTGAAAGAAAATGAATGGATGTAAGTCAAATTTTGATTTCTTGGTATCGATATCAAATAAGATTTTTCGTCGTAAACTGAATTTTGAAGGCTAAATAAGACCTCTGAGTAAATGGTATCATGGCTGAGACTAAGAACTACAATTATACTTACTTAGAGCCAAACCTGAAGCAAAAACTAAAATAAAAGTGCTGAAAAAAATACAGACATACAGGCAGATAAACAGACACGCACACACAAACATCTTGCTTTTTATATATATATATATATATATATATATATATATATATATGTTATCGATTTTCTGCACTATTGTAAGAACTGCAACCTTGAAACTTCTGAATATCGTTTCTTATGTCTTTGTCTATGAGTGTATCAAATTTGATTAAAATCGGACCACTCCTTCTATAACACGATTTTTTCGATTATCGATTTTCGATATTTATCGGGGGTACCTAGACAGAAAACCTAGCTAAGAACACTCGCAGACGCTTATAGTACAACTGTGTAAATTTTCAGGAAAATCGGTTCAGCCCTTTCGGAGTCTATAGGTAACGGACACACACACACACACACACACACATATACATACATATATACACAGACAAAGCTCCATTTATAAATAATCCATGATAATAACATTCCTCCAAAATGCTATTGAACTTGTGCATATTCCAAAAAACAAATATGCATCCTTCAGACTTTCATGAAGAATTTGATAAGATCAAAGAAAACTATCCCAGACACATACCCATCTTTATAGATAGGTCCAAACACTGAAATACAACAAGATATGCAGTAATATCCGAGAAGAAAATGAGCAGTAAACGCCCCCCAGACAAAAGCACTATCTTCAATGCCATAGAACTAGCACTCAGCATGGTAATCTTTTTCTGATTCACTATCCTTTTTAATAACACTAAAAACAAAAACCTTAACAACCCATGAAAGGTATTCTGGTGATTGCAATAAGAATAAGTAAGAATGTGTTGTTTTGGTGCAACGAATATTGTGGCATGTTTAGAGTTAGTAACTGTGGCTAGCTAAGACTAGCCTTTACTCATCTCCTCTTTCGGCGTTGTGCTACATTTCTGTTTGTATAAAATAAATGTTACTCTTCTCTATAGTTCCTATAATTTATGAATTAGATTGGTAAAAAGATCTCATCAATTTACAGTTGAATTGACTAAATGTAACAGTAAGTCTTATGTTAACATATTCTTTTCAAGCACTTATTGCTTGTGGAATTTTCTACTTTTTTTTTTTTAATCATATCAGCCCGAGCAAGGCGGTAACGCCACTGAAGAGCAGGGGCTACATAGGAGTGAAAAGAATGGAAAAGAGAAAGCCGGAAACCACATGCTAAACAAGGAACAAGGGATGAGCCTCTTAACCTGTTCAATAGACGTGGGTGGAGTGTGAACCGGGCGATAGATAGATCAATCTACTCCAATTGAAAAAAATAAACAAGGTGGGAAGATTGGTAAAGAGAAAGCCGGAAAGCACATCCTAAACAGGGAACAAGGGATGAGCCTCTTAACCTGTTCAATAGACGTGGGTGGAGTGTGAACCGGGCGATAGATAGATCTATCTACTCCAATTGAAAAAAAAACAAAGCAAGAAGATTGGAAAAGAGAAAGCCGGAAACCACATCCTAAACAGGGAACAAGGGATGAGCCTCTTAACCTGTTCAATAGACGTGGGTGGAGTGTGAACCGGGCGATAGATAGATCTATCTACTCCAATTGAAAAAAACAAAAAACAAAGCAAGAAGATTGGAAAAGAGAAAGCCGGAAACCACATCTTAAACAGGGAACAAGGGATGAGCCTCTTAACCTGTTCAATAGACGTGGGTGGAGTGTGGACCGGGCGATAGTTAAGTCTATCTACTCTAATTAAAAAAAAAAAAAAACAACGTGAGAAGATTGAAAAAGAGAAAGCAGGAAAGCACATCCTAAACAGGGAACAAGGGATGAGCCTCTTAACCTGTTCAATAGACGTGGGTGAAGTGTGAACCGGGCGATAGTTTAGTCTATCTACTCCAATTGATAGATAGATTGGATGTAAGGTTGCATATATTCATGTATTTTTGTGGAAGTGAAGGAAATCTGTCGTCATGACAGACGCAGACATATATATGCGGGGGTGTAATTTAAATAAGGTGCATTATGATAGTAAAAACTCCCTCGAACATGTTTGACCAAAAATGCTTACAAATTCTGTCCATCAATTACGTATTAAATCTTTCAAATTTCCAATTTAGTTGTCAAAAGGATGGTTTTTCTCTTGACACTGCTATTATTTTAACTACGTTCATTCACTAATGTCATTGGTCATGACCTGGCATCTTGGCTTCATTCTCTTGACACTGCTATTATTTTAACTACGTTCATTCATTAATGTTATTGGTCATGACCTGGCATCTTGGCTTCATTCTCTTGACACTGCTATTATTTTAACTACGTTCATTCACTCCCTTGGCAATGTTTGTTTTAAAAAGTAATCATTAGATTTTTGTCATAAAACCTCAACATACAAGGAAAGTAAATTTATACGTTTTTGTTGTTTAGAATTTACAGCAAAAAAAGTTTTATCAGTAAAATCTTTTTTATTATTAACAGGAAAGACCAATGTATTTGATTATTAGATTATATTTTTTAATCTCTTTTAGAACCTTCAAAATTCAGGGTTAAAAATTTTGTTTTTCTTGCATCTGCAGGAGATCATATTTCAGTATAGGAAATTTTAGCATCTATTTGTAGTGAAAAAAATAACACACTGATTTGGAAATTCGTGCAAAAAATCAAATAGTAGTTAGATTCAGGATGTATTTTGAAATGAACAAAATTATTTTTAAAATATTTCTTTTTAAAAACATTTTGGTAAAAGCATTTTTTACATGTTATCAACTACCCACTTATTTAGTTTTAAGAAATTAATTTTTTTGCTTCCCAGATAATTTTGATCTTTAAAAATTTAATAGCAATATTAATCGTTATTTTCTATTTGTTTAATTCTTAATATTTTATTGTTTTTGCTCTTTAAGGTTTAATATTTTCTTTTTCATGTTCTTTCACACACTGTTAACCCCGTACCTTAGTTACTGTACTGCATTGTTTGCAGTGAAACGATAAATGAAAAGTATAATTGAAAATAGGTATCTCCACTAAATCGGTTAAAAAACCGCATAGTATGAATAAAAAAGCCCCAAGACTTAATAAAAACGAACTTTTTTCCCATCAAAATGTTTATATTATTACTAAGAGGAAAGATCAAAGTAATTTTTAATTATTTTAAAAATAATTCTAATCCCTTCTAACGTGTTCAAAATTTTGGCAGAAAATCTTGTTTTGATTTTAGTTAACGTGTAACTAAAACGTTACGAGAGTTTACAATGAAAAACGTAATAATGATATCACCCACTTTTTTTCCGATGACAAACACATTAATTTGGAAATTCTCGCAAAAATCAAATAATTGTCGGATTTTAATGAAACTCTAAGTACTCCTTCAAAAATGAATGAAATTATTATTTAAATTATTATTTTTTAAAAATTTTTGCAAAAATACATTGTTACAAAATACATCTGTTATCCACCTCCACGTAAATCTATGAAATTTTAATAAATATAATTTGCTGCAGTCTATGATTTTATTAGTTAAAGGTAGGACTCATTATAATATATATCATCTACTTTTTTTTCAAATTGGCCTATGTATTCGAAAATCTGCTCCGAAGAGTAAAATAAAAAATACAATAAAACTCTGATATTGTTAAATTTGATAAGGTTTAATTGCTTGAATAAATAATAAAAATTAAGGACATTATAGACTGAAAAGGAAATTTTCGATCACCAATGAAATTTTCAAAAAATTGTTTTCGTTTTTTTTATTATAAAAATATATCAATTTTCAAGAATACTTTTAAATTCTTCAAAAATTTGTTGCGGTTAGATTTTTTTTAGTTAAGAACTGATGATTATATTACCTATCGAGTATTGAAAAGTTTAATACAAATCGTTTGACCTTCATATTTTTAAAATAATTTAATTTTTTTGTGTGTATTTGAAGTTCTTTTTTTTTTTTTGTATGGTAATTTCTGTGTGAAAATTAAAAGGTCAGATTTTCATCCCTTACCAGAAAAAAAATTGTACAATTTTGTCATTTATAAACGCCAAACATTTTTATCTCTAATCAAGAAATGTCATTACGTTCTTTATATACGGCGGACAGGTCGAAAAGTTTAAATCTGTGATTAAGAAATATTTTTTTTCTAACTTTCACGCTATAAATAAGTAATACTTGTGTAAATCAGATTAATATGACATGAAATTGTCTAATTTTCCAAACATCATGTGTCACAGATGTGCATTTCATTTTTGCAAGATTTTTAACACCACGATAGTTAACTTTTGTTTACAAATGTGTCGATCACTCAAAAATGTCGGCAAAATCAAAAATTGAAAAAAACGTCTCAAATTTTTATATTCCAATAAATATAATTTCTGTTTAAAATAAGAGAGTATTTTGCTTACTGGAAATGGTAAATTTAATCAGTTAGCTTTCAATTAAAACTAAAATAAAAGTTTCACGAAAACTTTTTTCATTTTTAAAAAATCAGTTTAAAAGTTAGATATCAAAAATATCGGGAGGTACCTGTTCTATAGTATCTAGAATTTAGGAATTAGATTGGTAAAAAGAACTCATCAATTTACAGTTGAATTGGCTAAATGTAACAGTAAGTTTTATGTTAACATATTCTTTTCAAGCACTTATTGCTTGTAGAATTTTCTACTTGTTTCGCAGACAATGTTGATCTTTAAAAATTAAATAGCAATGTCAATCGTTATCTTCTATCTCTTTAATTGTTAATATCTTATTGTTTTGGCTCTTTAAGGTTTAATGTTTTCTTTTTCATGTTCTTTCACGCACCGAAAACCACGTACCTTAGTTGCTTTACTCAGACGGCATTGTTTGGAATGAAACGATAAACAAAAAGTATAATGGTACAAAATACCAAAATGTTTTATAAATAGTCAATGCCAGAAAAGAACTCCAAATTGACGGAGCTATGAACATATTGCAAATTATCTTTCATTTCCAGGAACCTTGAAATGTAGAATACACATGGCGTCACCTTGAAGGAATTCAAAAACCAGTGTTCCAGAAATACTGGGATGCAACAAAGAAAATCTTAACAAAGAAAATCGTGGACAAAAAATAAAATGAAAAATAAATAAATGAATAAATAATTGAAAAAATAAACAAAAAAAATTCGAAAAGTTTTGAAGAAACATAATGATTTTAACAGCCATTTTTATTGAATTCACTATCTTAGTCTGCTCAAATTTATCTATATATAGATTTGAACAAAAGGAGATAGATACATCTGAACATATTGAGATAGATAGATAGATAGATAGATAGATAGATAGATAGATAGATAGATAGATAATGAACAGAATGATATACATACATATATATATATATATATATATATATATATAGATAGATAGATAGATAGATAAGAAGAAACTTAGATAGATAGATAGATAGATAGATGTGAACAGACTGATTCAGATAGATAGATAGATAGATAGATAGATAGATAGATAGATAGATAGATAGATAGATATGAAGAAACTCAGATAGATAGATATAAACAGAACAAGGTAGATAGATAAATATAAACAGAACAAGATAGATAGATAGATAGATAGATAGATAGATAGATAGATAGATAGAAGGAAACGGAACTAATTAAATAGATAGATAGATAGATAGATAGATAGATAGATAGATAGATAGATAGAAACTTTCAAATATTACGATTATACTTTGCATTTATTTTTACTGAATAATATTTGGATATAAATATAGTTTGCTGATGTTAGTCAGTTAAGTGTCATGCGTGATGCAAGCTTTGGTTGATCATGTCTCGAAAGAGACATGACTGACTGGGCAGAAGATTTTCTATCCTGATCTTTAAACTATAGCTGAAAGGAGAAGAGACGGATTGTAATGGGGGACCATTTTATTACTTAATAAGAATAGAAAACTGCTCCCCCACTTTTTGCCCAGTAGAAGCTTTGCATATGTTTCCAAATATTATCTTCATTCAGTCAATTAAGTGCCATACGTGATACACGCTTGGGCGATCATTTCTCGAAAAAGACATGACTGACTGGACAGAAGATCATCCCGCATTACGTTCTGCTGTAGACTGGTTGTCAACCAAGGCTATAGAACCTAATTTGTCCTGTTATTTAACCCATAAATGGAGGAGAAGTGGCGGTTAATACTTTTGCCAATGGTGTTTGCGCGTAAGTGAATGCAAAGAATTCTACTGGAATTCGAACTTGACTCTCCGATTTCTCGTTCCGAGCCGATATCCATTTCACCCCAAAGCACATCCCGTTTGCTAATATACACAATTCAAACAAGGAAACGTATCGTGGCCAAAGATCCCTGGCATTTCTCTTAATAAAAATTCAGACATGATAGTCTACTTTTAAACCTTTCAATAGTTTTATGACGACAAAATCAAAGAATAAAATAGACGGGTGGAATAAAATAACCACTTTCACGCCTTTTTCCGAAACGCAATTGTATTCTTGAAATTGTACTGCCCTCCAATAAATAAAAAAAGAAGAACAAAAATATTTGGTGAAGCTATAACATACAAAACACAGATAACGATCTTGGCCAAACACTAACCCGACTCCTAACCACATAAAAAAATGTCGTTGTTACTTTCTCAAAAAGACATACTTTATGCCCACTGAGAATGGAAGAAAAAAAAAACGGAATACGTTAGTGTACATTCAACATCGGAATGTGCGTTGTGGCGCATTGTATATCGGCTCTGAACGAAAAATCGGGGAGCCGAGTTCGAATTCCAGTTGAATCCATTGTATTCACTTACGCGCAAATACCCTTGGGAAAGGTATTAATCCGTCTATTCCTTCCGGTTATGGGTTAAATAGCAGGACAGATTGGGTTCTATAGCCTTGGTCGGCAACCAGTCTACCGCAGAAAGCAATGGCAACCTACTGCGGGATAATCTTCTGCCCAGTCAGTCATGTCTCTTTCGAGACATGATCGCCCAAGCGTGTATCACGTATGGTACTTAACTGACCGATTGAAGATTATAGTTGGAAACATACGTAAAGCTTCTACTGGGCAAAAGTGGGGGATCAGTTTTCTATTGTTATTAAGTAATAAACTGATCCACCACTAATTACTACATATTAATACAATCCGTCTCTTCTCTCTTCAGCTATAGTTTAAAGAGCAGGATAGAAAATCTTCTGCCCAGTCAGTCATGTCTCTTTCGAGACATGATCGCCCAAGCGTGTATCACGTATGGCACTTAACGGACTGATATTGAACACCACCGAAAATGAACAATAAGAAACAAAAATTAACACGCAAAGAAGAAAACAAAATAAACAACAAAACGGAAACAAATAATTAAAAAAAAAATAGGTTGTTGAAATTAAATTTTCTGAAAGAAAAAACGTAACTTTAAAAATCTTCTATTCTTTGTCTATGTGCTCTGTCTCTTCAGGACGTAAGCGATCATGGTTCTCCACATCTCCCTATCCCTTGTGGCTTTTAGTATGTTCGCTCCTGTTACTCCTGTCAACCCCCGTTCCGTCATCCACCCGATCAGGCCCTGCAAGTATGTTATCCGCTGCCTTCCTCTGTCTCTCTTTCCTTCTATCTGGCCAGTCAGTATCAGGATCTCCAGGCTCTCCTTCCTCATTGCGTGTCCCAGGAACTTCAGTTGTCTCTTCCTGATGCTCAGCATCTATTTTCTTTTTGTTGCCATTCTTTCCAACACCTCATCGTTGCTTGCATGCTCAGTCCACGATATCCGCGGCATCCTTCTGTAGAACCACATTTCCGCTGCTTCCAGTTTTGTCCTCATTTTCGATGATACTGTCGAGCATTCACTGCCGTATTGAAGAACTGACATCACATAGCAACCCAGCACTCTTTTCTTTGTTTCTAGTTAGATTTTCCTGTGTGTTAGTACTTTACACAGCTTTTGGAACGCGTCCTTTGCCATGCCAATTCGCCTTCGGATCTCAGTGTCGCATTTTCCATCTTCTGTTAGAACACTTCCTAGGTATTTAAATTTTTGTACTTGCTTGATTCTGGTATCTCCCACCTGTATTTGGCATTTTGGGTTGCACCTTTTGCTGATGACCATGCATTCAGTTTTCTTAAAGTTTATTTGTAATCCTTTTTTGTCACTCTCCACCGCTACCTTCTGTAGGAGGTCTTGTAGTTTCCTTTCAGTGTCCGCAATCAGCACTGTATCACCTGCATACCATATGTTGTTCAAGTTGTGGCCTCCAATAACAAATCCTGGCGTGTCATCTAGGTTCCTCAAAATATTCTCGCTGTACAGGTTGAACAAATCCGGTGAAAAGACACATCCTTGTCTTACGCCTCTTTCTATCTTTGTAAATCTAATGAAATCGTTACCTGTCCGTATGCATGCCGTTTGCTGCCAGTAGAGATTCTTCATTACTCTCATGTCTTTGCCGAAAATGAACAATACTTTAATATAAAGTGGCACAAGTTCT
Organism: Ascarosepion bandense; assembly: GCA_037127315.1. Taxonomy (NCBI): domain Eukaryota; kingdom Metazoa; phylum Mollusca; class Cephalopoda; order Sepiida; family Sepiidae; genus Ascarosepion; species Ascarosepion bandense. The sequence continues at coordinate 836,508 of JBBBDQ010001740.1, read as the reverse complement.
TCTTTTTCAATGTGACGTGTCCGTGAACGAAAATATCTCACCACAACCTCCTGTCTTTTGTAACTATTTTTTTCTAATCTCTGACAACCGTTTACACAAGCTTTCCTTCAGCAGATCCTTTGAGTGTTAAATTTTCCAAGCTCTCTTTCCTGATTACATATCCAAGAAATTTAACTTCACTTTTTTATATTTTATGTATAATTATCCTTTTTGACGCCATTTTCTCAAAAATTTCTTCGTTAATTGTTTAATCCATCTTATTCTTAGGTTCACTGTGCAGGGCCAGGAAGTTTTTTTCCCCGTCTGAGTCCATCCTGCACAGATATAAATCTACCATCCGCCCGTGTATTTAATACTGCAGCCACATCTAGTCGGGTGCCCCTGCTATTCACCTCGCGGTTCTTGACAAAATCCAACGGAGAGCCTGTAATGTGATCGATACCGACTTGGCAGCTCGGCTGCTATCGCTATCTCACCGGTGTGACGTAGTTTCTCTGTGCCTCTTCTATAAATACTTTCACGGCTTCTGCTCCAATAAACTTAGATCAATGGTGCCTCCTTAGTATGAATATACACGAGCTACTATATTAGCAACTAGGTCCCACCCTTTTACTGTGAAACCAATAAAATGTAACCGCAATTTCTACTCTAATAGCTTCTTTTATCGCATCTTCTGCCTGTGGAATTTCCTTCTATATATTTGCTTCCCCGACAGCTACAATCTCCAGGAATTTAAATGTAAGGTCAATAGACATCTCCTATCTCACTAACTCGCATCCATTCTCTCAAGCTCTTTTTTCCATCTACTCCACCCCTATTCTCGATATTTTCATCCGTCTATTACCCTCCTCCTCACATTTCCTATAACTAACCCTTCTTTCTCATCACTTTCCCCCATGTAACCCCCTGCGCAACAGTGGCAGTAGAATGCTGTGTTTGGGGTGGGATGATTTTTAAAAAAATGCCTAAACACATTTCTGCCGACTTAAGTCTCTTCTTCATCTATGAGGAGATTGCCCAACATTTATTGTCATGTATGGAATATTGATATTAGATAAGCGTTCCTGGGGAGATGGCCCTACAGGACCTGGAGGCCTGGGATGGGGTGGTCGTGGAGGTGGTCCACCTGTCCATGCCATCCGTGGACTTCCCGGCTGGGGAGTATAGTTTGGAGGTAGAGTTGGAGGCTCTTCATAAGGTCCATGAGGGGTAGGAAAGCGTGGTGGTGGTTGACTGGACCCTGGCAATCCCGTTCTTTGTGTTGGGGGTGGAGGTGGTGGACCTGTGGGATGGAGTTGCAAAGGGTTGCCAACGGGAGGTGGATTTGATAAGGGTGGAGGGCCTGAGTCAACACGAGTTGCCTGTTTTTATTTTTATTTATAATCTTTTTTTTTTTGTTGGTTTAATTCTAATTTTTAACTCTGGATATTGTTCAGCAATTACTTCCATAGAGGAGGGTTGATATTACATGATATCTAAGCCCACTTTCCTTTTTTGTTTTTGGTTAAAGTTTCCTCTTTATCTATGTGGAGATTTTCCAGCAATAGAGGGTTGATATTACATGATATATCAAGTCTTTTTCTTTTGTATTTTACTTAAAATCTCTTCATCTCTTTTAGTTTAAAATTTCTTCATAGATGAGCTAGCATTTACTGCCGTATAGGAGGGTGCATAATACCTGATATCTCAGCTATCTTTTTCTTGTTCTGCTTTTGGTTTTCATTTTGCTTTATGTCTCCCCTTCAACTGAGTGGAGATACTCCAGCATTCACTGCTATATAGAAGGGTTGATATTTAAGCCCGCTTTTTCTTGTTTTTTTATTTTTTTTTTTTACTCCAAATTGCTAATTCATCTCTGTACAGATTGCCCACCATTCCCGGACATCATAGGGGTTGATATTACATGACATCTCAGCTATTTTTCTTTTCTTTTTGTTTTTTGGTTAAAGTCCTTCTTCGTCCCTATGGAGATTGCCCAACATTCACTGCTATATAGGAGGATTGATATTACAGCCAGTCAGTTAAAGTGCCATACGTGATACACGCTTGGACGATGATGTCTCGAAAGAGACATGACTGACTGGGCAGAAGATTATCCCGCAGTAGGTTGCCATTGCTTTCTGCGGTAGACTGGTTGCCGACCAAGGCTATAGAACCCAATCTGTCCTGTTATTTGACTCATAGCTAGAGGAGAAAGAAATGTATTATATTATTATGTAGTAATTAGGGGGGGATCGGTTTCCTATTGTTATGAAGTAATAAACTGATCCCCCACTTTATGACCAGTAGAAGCCTTAATCATTATTCCAACTATTATATTCGGCCAGTCAGTTAAGTGCCATACATGAAACACGCATTGGCGATCATGTCTCGAAAGAGACATGACTGACTGGGCAGAAGATTATTCCGCAGGAGGTTGTCATTGCTTTCTGCGGTAGACTGGTTGCCGACCAAGGCTATAGAACCCAATCTGTCCTGCTATTTAACCAATAACTGGAAGGAAGAGACAGATTAATACCTTTCCCAAGGGTATTTGCGCGTAAGTGAATACAATGGATTCAACTGGAATTCGAACTCGGCTACCCGGTTTCTCGTTCCGAGCCGATATCCACTGTACCACAACGTGCATCCTTTTTCTTTGTTTCTAACTAAATTTTCTTTTCTTAACACTTCGCTTAACATTTGGAAAATATCGTTCGCTATTTCAATAATAATACATTTTTAAGAATCGTGTTTTTTCCATTTCTTTTTATCATATTCTTGCATCTTTCTTCATTTGGAAGTTTTGCATTTTTTTCTGACAGCCATACATTTTGATATTTTAAAATTTAATCTTACTCCATTCTTTCCATGACTGATGGAGTTCTTTTAGTTTCCTGGCTGTGTCTGCTATCAATACTGTGTCATCTATCTAATGTTCTTGCTTGTTAATGCTTTGCAGGTTGACATACCGTAAAATAAAATAAACCAAACCAAACCAGCCTTTCTAAAAATCCTCTTCACAAAAATACTTCAATGAGACTTAATCTAGAAATTAATTTCTTACAAAGAATACATATTCTATTCATACGAATCTATTGTAAAAATCTTGCCGGCATTAAAAAGTCCATTAGGGTTGACATTTCATAAAACAAAATAAACCAAACAAAACCAGACTCTCTTCAAACCCTCTTCACAAAAATACTTTAAGGAGACCTTATCTAGAAATTAATTTCTTACAAAGAATACATATTCTATTCATACGAATCTATTGTAAAAACCTTGCCGTCATTAAATGACTCATTCACTTAAGCAAAAATACTCTTGCGAAAAGTATTAATCCCCCTTCCCTCCAGTTATGGGTTAAATAACAGGAGAGATTAGGTTCCCTAGCTTTGGCTAGCAACCAGTGCACCGCACCAAGCAATGGCAAACTAATGCGGGATACTCTTCTGTCCGGTCAGTCATGTTTTCTTTCGAGACATGATCGCTCAAACCGTGTATCACGTATGGCACGTAACTGACTGACTGAGAGTTCGTTATATTAGAAAAATACAAACTCACACACAAAAAGACAGACATATTCATTTTTATATAAAAAGATATTTTATATATATATATATATATATATATATATATATGTGTGTGTGTGTGTGTGTGTGTGTGTGTGTGTGTGTGTGTGAGTGGAGGGAGGTGTACATAGATGAATATGAATACTGATCTTAACAGACAGAGAATGTTAATTTAGTGTTTAAAAAGTCTGCATATGAATTAAAAGGATCAGGCAAAGTGCTTCACACTTGGATGTTTCTCTGATTCTGGCATCTATCTATCTATCTATCTATCTATCTATCTATCTATCTATGTGTGTCTCTTCATATCTATCTATCTATCTATCTATCTATCTATCTATCTGAGTCTCTTCATATCTATCTATCTGAGTCTCTTCATATCTATCTATCTATCTATCTATCTATCTATCTATCTATCTGTGTCTCTTCATATCTATCTATCTATCTATCTATCTATCTATCTATCTATCTATCTATCTATCTGAGTCTCATATATATCTATCTATCTATCTATCTATCTATCTATCTATCTATCTATCTATCAGTGTCTCTTCATATCTATCTATCTATCTATCTATCTATCTATCTATCTATCTATCTGAGTCTCTTCATATCTATCTATCTATCTATCTATCTATCTATCTATCTATCTATGTGTGTCTCTTCATATCTATCTATCTATCTATCTATCTATCTATCTATCTGTGTCTCTTCATATCTATCTATCTATCTATCTATCTATCTATCTATCTGTGTCTCTTCATATCTATCTATCTATCTATCTATCTATCTATCTATCTATCTATCTATCTGTGTCTCTTCATATCTATCTATCTATCTATCTATCTATCTATCTATCTTATTCATTCTCTCTCTCTCTCTCTCTCTCTCTCTTTCTTTCTCTCTATGTAGCGCTATATCTTTATTTATGAGTTAATTTCTTGATCCCGCCAAATGGACCAAAGTCAAAATTGGAGGGAAAAGGCTTCTTTGTAATGGCGATAAATTTTCAGCCCATCCACTTTATGCCTACCGACATATCCAGGCACACACATGCGCACACCGACAAACACACACGCATATACAGGATGTATCCAAATACCTTTACGAAATTTGGACGAGTTCGTCACACGAAAATGTTCAAATCCTATGTCACAAAATCCTCAGTTTTTGAATTATTTATATTATATGATGCTCATTATTGATGCCCCTTTGTTTCCATGTAGACTAAGTTACATTGGTCATTCGTGTACATTTGTGGCTTGCTTGCCTTCAGTTTTAAACGTGTTTAGTAGAGAGTTAACAAGAATGTTTTCAGTTTAACAATGACAGATTATCCATATTATCCATTATCCAGATTATCCATTATCCAGGCGGATATATTTTTACATAGGTCACTTGAATAGTAATGGGCGCGAAGCTGTACGATTGAGTTTCCAGGTCGAAGGCAACCGAGTAATCTAACCTTTACTGCTGTTTATCACCGCGTTGCTTAAAGATCCATGAGACCACAGACTATGTATCGAGGAAGAACGATATCCGCTCGTTCACCTGAAAGGCTGTCGAGGAGGACCTAGGTAACAGCGCACGTCAAGCGGTCCTAGAATGTCGTACATCTCCTAATACCGCGTGGAGGGTAGCTCAAGTGCAGCGGAGGTTACCGTATCATTTGCAACGTGTGAAGTGATTTTCGCCCTCTGATCAGTCAGTTAAAGTGCCATACGTGATACACGCTTGGGTGATCATGTCTCGAAAGAGACATGACTGACTGGGCAGAAGATTATCCCGCAGTAGGTTGCCATTTCTTTCTGCGGTGGACTGGTTGCCGACCAAGGCTATAGAACCCAATCTGTCCTGTTATTTGACTCATAGCTAGAGGAAAAAGAAATGTATTATATTATTATGTAGTAATTAGTGGGGGATCGGTTTCCTATTGTTATCAATAATAAACTGATCCCCTACTTTATGATCAGTAGAAGCCTTAATCATTATTCCAACAATTATATTCAGTCAGTCAGTTAAGTGCCATACGTGATACACGCTTGGGCGATCATGTCTGGAAATAGACATGACTGACTGGGTAGAAGATTATCCCGCAGTAGGTTGCCATTGCTTTCTGCGGTAGACTGGTTGCCGACCAAGGCTATAGAACCCAATCTGTCCTGTTATTTCACCCATAACTGGATGGAAGAGACGGATTAATACCTTTCCCAAGGGTATTTGCGCGTAAGTGAATACAATGGATTCAACTGGAATTCGAACTCGGCACCCCGTTCCGAGCCGATATCCACTGTACCACAACGCACACCCTCTGATCAGTAAACAAACAAACAAAAAAAAACGTTATCAATGGTTTATTGCACAAACTGCTGATCCGTTGTTTGTCTCTTCCGTCTTGTTTAGGATGAGACAACATTTGGAAGCAACAAATTTACACAACCAACATGTGGGGGAGGATCTGAATAGCCCTACGGTACAATAAGGGCTAGATACCAGCACCATTTTATTATTAATGTTCGGGCCGAGATTGTAGGTGACTGTCTATATGGTCTTCCAGCACGTCTTACAGGAGCTGTTTACAGGGATTTTATTTCCAGATCATTTCCTGTACCCCTTCTAATTCATGCATAATGAGGCTCCAGCATATTTTAGTCATATTATTAACGACACGGATGTGCCTTGTGGTACAGTGGATATCGGCGCGGAACGAGAAACCGGGGAGCCGAGTTCGAATTCCAGTTGAATCCATTGTATTCAATTACGCGCAAATTCCCTTGGGAAAGATATTAATCCGTCTCTTCCTTCCAGTTATGGGTTAAATAGCAGAACAGATTGGGTTCTATAGCCTTGGTCGGCAACCAGTCTACCGCAGAAAGCAATGGCAACCTACTGCGGGATAATCTTCTGCCCAGTCAGTCATGTCTCTTTCGAGACATGATCGACCAATCGTGTATCACGTATGGCACTTAACTGACTGACCGAATATAATAGTTGGAATAATGATTAGGGCTTCTACTGGTCATAAAGTAGGGGATCAGTTTATTACTTTAGAACAATAGGAAACCTATCCCCCACTAATTACTACATAATAATATAATACATTTCTTTCCTCTCTAGCTATGAGTCAAATAACAGAACAGATTGGGTTCTATAGCCTTTGTCGGCAACCAGTCTACCGCAGAAAGCAATGGCAACCTACTGCGGGATAATCTTCTGCCCAGCCAGTCATGTGTCTTTCGAAACATGATCGCCCACGTATGGCACTTAACTGACCGATTGAAGATTATAGCTGGAAACATACGTAAAGCTTCTACGGGTCAAAAAGTGGGGAACAGTTTTCTATTGTTATTATGTAATAAACTGATCCCCCACTAATTACTATTTATTAATACAATCAGTCTCTTCTCCCTTCAGCTATAGTTTAAAGAGCGGGATAGAAAATCGCCCAAGCGTGTATCACGTATGGCACTTAACTGACTGACTATTAACGACACACTGGCTGACATCTACCATAAAAAATTGATAGATGGGGGTCCAGTCTTACGGTCTGCACGTTCACCGACATTAATGTTTAAATTTTTTTTTATCTGTGGAGCTAACTGAAACAATTGATTCCTGCAGTGAACATTAAAAATGCACAGACAATTCATCAACGTTTCACAGGGGCCTTCGACACCATGTATAAATATATGAAAACGTCAGCCAGTCAATGATCCGACGGGTGCATACATGTGTAGAAGATGGTAAAGGATATTATGAACATTTGTTATGGGTATGTTGAGGGACATCGATGGTCGTTTGAACCTGTGTTTATATGGACATTTTACCTCGTTTTGGTGTTAGAAATCCACCCGAAATCTGTAAGTTTGGATCGTATCTATGATTGTACATTTAACAGTCTTTACCGTAATCGTTAAATTTAATGACTGAAAAGGAAATGTAGACTCTAATTAATTGACAATAAATGCACTGTTTATTGGATTGCTAACAAGATTAATTAGAAATTTTAGATAGCTCACTTTTAAATTAAACTAGCAGTATAGCCCGGCGTTGCTCGGGTGTAATGAAAGCTTTAAAACTAATCCATGGTCCTGGAGCTCAGACTCTTTTCAACGTTGACACGAAAGACTAAAAAGCAATAGTTGTTTCCAGTTAAAGCGAAATCGTAAACTGAAAAAAAAATGAATGGATGCAAGTCAAATTTTGATTTCCTGCTATCGATATCAAATAAGATTTTTTCGTCGTAAACTGAATTTTGAACGCTAAATAAGTCCTCTGAGTAAATGGTATCATGGCTGAGATGAAGAACTACAATTATACCTACTTAGAGCCAAACCCGAAGCAAAAAATAAAATAAAAGGGCTGAAAAAATACAGAAATACAGGCAGATAAACAGACACACACACAAACATCTTGCTTTTATATATATATATATATATATATATATATATATATATATATATATATATATATTGTTGATTTTCTGTCCTATTGTAAGAACTGCAACCTTGAAACTTCTGAATATCGTTTCTTATGCATTTGTCTATGAGTGTATCAAATTTGATTAAAATCGAACCACTCGTTCTATAACCCGATTGTTTCGATTATCGATTTTCGATATTTATCGTGGGTACCTCGGCACAAAACCTAGCTAAGAACACTCGCAGACGCTTATAGTATAACTGTGTCAAATTTCAAGAAAATCGGTTCAGCCATTTCGGAGTCTATAGGCAACGGACACACACACACACACAGACAAACTTCCATTTATAAATAAGTTTAGATAGATTTAGATAGATATTAAATGTAATAAAATGTATGTTTATGAGCATTCAAACTGACAATGAAATCAAAAATTGAGTATATTTTAGGGGACTTCCTCTCTATATATGATAAGATATATAATTTTAAGGTATAGCATAAAGATATATATTTTTTCTAAACATATACTGTTCAATTTAAGAGATAATGAATGTCTATTATGTTTCATCATGAGCCGTACTAAACATCGTATTTTGGCTTTAATTTCAGGTGAAAATGAAGACAAAATCTCTCCAACATTTGGATAATTTTTTATTAAGTTTCGTCTAAGCTTTCGATTCACATGAGCCATCATCAGAGAGGTTACAAGGACGTTAACATAAAAACATCCACCATCAGCGACGATTTTATCTTGTGTTGACATAAAACTCCGCTATTCAACATTTTTGAATTTTGAAAATTTATTTTAATTTATATTGGCTATGTAATTTTTATTAAATTGAGCTCTCCTCCTGTATTATTTTTTAATATTAAAATTTTTTAATATTAATTAGGATCAGGTTCTTGGAATTTACCTTCCTACTTTTCCGTTTCGGATTAAAGTAATTTAATATATATATATATATATATATATATATATGCCCTCCTGAAGCCCAGGAGTTTCGACCTGTGCTCGGTTACCATCTCCACCAAAATTTCCATCTTCGTCATCATCCGAGTTCACTTCATCCAACATTGAGAGAGAAGCGTTATCGACACCCCCCTGGTTGTCAATACAAATTGTCGATAGGAGATGCCATCCTGACAGGACGGAGCCAGGCTTTAACAGATAAAGATTCGATAGTGCCAAGTGAGCCGAGCACAGGTCGAAACTCCTGGGCTTCAAGAGGGCATATTGAGTAGCGCGGAAAAACATAAGTCTTTAGATTGTGATATATATATATATATATATATATATATATATATATATAGATATTTGTATTTTATATATATATATATATTAACTGGGTGTAGCAGACCAGCACATATTATGCACGATTGCTTGAATAAAATCTAAATTACATTGCTTAAGATTTTTTAATCTATTTCTAACTTTCAAATCGTTTTGTTCAAAAGCACAAATATTTATTAACTTTGCGTTTATGCCTTTTTTTTCCTCCAAACAAAACGCAATGCATAGAGTTGAATAATCTGAGAAATATGAAAATACACCTATTTGACCTATTGTCTTATCGAGGCTTAAAGTGCTTAAAATACATGCAAGAATGTGTGTCCAAACACATCACTTAAAAAAGAAAAGTAGTTGATCTTCAAACGAATTTGCTGTCAAGAATGTATATATATATATATATATATATATATATATATATATATATAATATATATATATATATATATATACCATATATATATACCACTTATATATATTAAGAGAATATATATATATATATATATATATATACCTATATATATATATATATAGCATATATATATATATATATATATATACCATATATATATACATATATATATATATATATATACCATATATATATGCCATATATATACCACATATATATATTAAGAGAATATATATATATATATATATATACACTATATACAATATATATATATATATATATATATATATATATATACCATATATATATATATATATATATATATATATATATATGCTGTGTCAAAAAATTCCGAAATTTAAATTCGTTGAATGGCCATTTCAGCGAGAAAATTCTCGCTTCATCAGCAACGATTGAAAACAAAAAATTTATTAATTCAAATTTGGCAAATTTGGTAAAAGTTTCTGTACTTGAAGATGCCCAAAACCATATCCGTGTACAGGAGTTTAAAAAAAAGTGTGGGTGGCTCTAGTATCGTAATTTTGTACCATTTTTGAATTACTTAACATTAATAAATTTTTGTTTTTGATCCTTACTGATGAAGCGAGAATTTTCTCGCTGAAATGGCCATTCAACGAATTTAAATTTCGGAATTTTTTGACTAACTATATTTCTATATTTGGCTCTGTAAATAGAAAATGCTATTTACATCGATCCCTCTAATTTGATCAATTATAATATTTATACAATTAATATTATTAGGATCTGGTTATTGGGATTTTACCTTCTGCACATCGTTTTTATAATTTATATATATATATATTGTAGGAAGATTTTAGAATAATTAAGTAATTCATCGAGTGTTAATTAGACCTCAATAGAATGCAGAAAGCACTGGTCGGCCGTTTCGATCTATATTTGGGACCCATCAGCAGTGTGCATCCACTACCAGGAATTGAAAACCAGACAACGGTAGAGTTGGTATGACGTTTGCATAATAACGTAACTGTCTGGATTTCAATTCCTGCCAATGAGTCCCAAATATAGGACGAAAAGCCTTCCAGTGCTTCCTGCATTCTGTTGAAGTCTAATAAAAACTCGATAAATTACTTTATATATATATATAGATATAGATATAGATATATATAAAACATGCTCTATATATAAATACTTTCACGGCTTCTGCTCCGATGAACTTAGATCACTGGTGCCCCCTAAATACGAATTTGCACGTGATACTAGATTAGCAACTAGATCCCTCCCTTTTACAGTGAAACCGATAAAATGCAGCCGTAACTTCTACTCCAACAGTTTCTTTCCTCGCACTTCCCGACTGTGGAATTCTCTTCCACACGATTGCTTCCCCGACGGCTACAATCTCCAGGAGTTTAAATGTAAGGTCAATAGACACCTCCGAACACACTAACCTGCTCTCATTCTATCTAGCACTCTTCCCATCTGCCTAACCCTCATCCTCGCTATCCTTACTCATCTGTCACCTTCCTCCTGACATTCCCTATGTCTAACCACTCCTTCTCTTTACCTTCCCCTATGTAGCCCCATGCGCAATAGTGGCAGTGTAATGCCTTGCTTGGGGTGAGATGATTAGAAAAAAAAAATAGAAGAATCCAAAGGAGTATCTCGACACTGACCGCTGGGCAGGCGGCATCAACTTTGGTTAGGGGCCATGAATTAGCGTCTTGACGTGTTATCTGGTGTGGGTTCTATGCGACTTTTACATATGATTATGTAGGAATGTCTGTGGGTTCGACAAACGGATGGATTGTTCTTATTTTCTTTTTTAGAGAAGTGACAGTTATATTCTTATCATCTTAAATGTTTTTATTTTATTATTATTTTCTTATTCGTCGGGTTAGGTTTTTGTGAATCCCATTCATGTAGAATCATTCGTTGAATAAAGACGGAAGCTGAAGATGGCTCGCCTGAAATAGGCCTAAACTTCCGAATTACCATGAGAAAAATCAACTCGCTATGTTGGGATAATGAGAGTTCGCTCTTGTCATTTCTAGGCGTTGTCGACGTGACACTCGACTTTACATATGCCTTAATGCTTATCCTGTAACTGAAGCTCGCCTATAAGAACAACAATATATATATATATATATATATATATATATATATATATGAACCTGGGAAAGAACGTTAATATTCCAATGCTAATGAGACTTCTGTTTACTTCTAACCATCGTTGATTTGTCAAGGGGAGGAAATTGATAAGATTGATCGGGTTTCCGGAGACGATCCCAGCATGCAGTTCTTTTTGAAATTCTTCAAAACTATATCAAGATGTGGATGCTTGTGATAGCACAATGTCACAAGTTATCGTGGTCGAGGGAGTGAGTTTACTGGTCTTGTTCAATTGCTGATCACGCCATGTTCAGACGCTTTGTCCCAGAAACTGCGACGAAGGCCAGTGTTAATGTATACAATATTGACGGGTGGAAGTGTTCATATAGCGTATGCAAGCAAAAAATGGACATTGAGTACAACGCCCCGAGGCGAAAATTTATTTCAGGCTAAACTCCATCGACAGGCTATCCATTGCGTTTGGAATGATTATGTTGTACAGTATATCCACCTTAATGAGTTATTTAATGCCGACACGATTTTTAGCAAAGTTTCGTATGAATAAATTATGTATTCTCTGTAAAACATCAGTGTGTAGAGCAGGTTTAATTTTTACGATACATTCGTATGAATAGAATATGTATTCTTTGTAAGAAATCAGTTTGTAGATCAGGTTTAATTTTTACGATAGATTCAGAGACTCATCCCTTGTTCCCTGTTCAGGATGTGGTTTCTGGCTTTCTCTTTTCCAATCTTTTCACTTTTCTTTTTTCTTTTTCATTTTTTTTTCTCAATTGGAGTAGATAGACTAAACTATCGCCCAGTTCACACTCCACCCACGTCTATTGTACAGGTGAAGAGGCTCATCCCTTTTTCCCTGTTCAGGATGTGGTTTCCGGCTTTCTCTTTTCCAATCTTTTCACTTTTCTTTTTTTTTTCTTTTTCATTTGTTTTCTCAATTGGAGTAGATAGACTAAACTATCGCCCAGTTCACACTCCACCCACGTTTATTGTACAGGTGTGGAGGCTCATCATTTGTTCCCTGTTCAGGATGTGGTTTCCGGCTTTCTTTTTTCCAATCTTTTCACTCTTACGTAGCCCCCTGCACATCAGTGGCGTAACCGCCTTGCTCGGGGTGATATGATTAAAAAAAATATATGAATAAAATATGTATTCTTTGTAAGAAATCAGTATTTCTTTTTTGTGGAGAGACAAATATATTCCTGGTCAAATAATTTCTTTAAAAAAAGTTGGTTCCATGCACCTCGTTATCTTCCAATCAGGGGCCTAGCTGCCGGATTCAGTAAATCGTCATACCCATGATGCCTTACCATTCTACCATGTTGAATTTAAGTGCTGACTTAAATGTTCACTCTATTATTTTTCTATAACATCCCAGAAATTGATTTTGATAATTTGTAAATTCTTATATTCAGCCGAAAGTTAATTTTTTTTTTTAATCATATCACTCCAAGCAAGGCGGTGACGCCACTGATGCGCATGGGGCTACTTAAGAGTAAAATTATTGGAAAAGAGAAAGCCGGGAACCACATCCTAAACAGGGAACAAGGGATGAGCCTCTTCACCTGTTCAAAAGACGTGGGTGGAGTGTGAACCCGGCGATAGTTAAGTCTCTCTACTCCAATGCTTAATGTATTATAATGTACATATCTGTCTTTCTGTATGGAAGCCGATCTCATCAGGGATGAAGGAGAGTCTTTAGGCGGCAGAAATGTGGTTTTACAGAAGGATGCTGAGGATACCATGGACTGAGCACGTGAGCAACGATGAGATGTCAACGATGAGATGTTGGAGAGGATGCAAACAATAAGGAAACATCAAGAAGAGAGAAATGAGGTTAATGGGACACGTAATGAGGACTGGACTGCTACGTGATGTCAGTTCTTCAATACGGCAGTGAATGCTGGACAATATCATCGAAAATGAGGACAAAACTGGAAGCAGCGGAAATGTGGTTCTACAGAAGGATGCTGCGGATTTCGTGGACTGAACATGCAAGCAACGATGAGGTGTTGGAAAGAATGGCAACAAAAAGGAAATTAGTACTGAGCATCAGGAAGAGACAACTGAAGTTCCTGGGACACGCAATGAGGAAGGAGAGCCTGGAGAACCTGATACTGACTGGCCAGATAGAAGGAAAGAGAGACAGAGGAAGGCAGCGGATAACATATTTGCAGGGCCTGATCAGGTGGTTGACGGAACGGGGGTTGACAGGAGTAACAGGAGCAAGCATACTAGGAGCCACAAGGGATAGAGAAATGTGGAGAAAGGACAGGGCACATAGAAGAAGAAAAAGCATGAGGAATGAAGGCCTGGAGAATTTAACAAGTCAGAAATTTATTCGCCTGAAGAGAGCCAGCTTTGGACTCGAAACAAGTGGAGCAACACAAATATAATTATAGCCTCTTAATGTATTATATCAAAAGATGAATAATATTAATAATAATACTAAACATTTAAAGAAAACGTTTAAGATTTCTCACTCTTTTTTTCACCTGGACACACACACACACACACACACACACAAATCGTCTTCAGACCGCGGCACAATATGCATCAAGTTGGATTTCGTCGAAAGCAAGAAGTTTTCAGCATGGAGAAAATACACGCGGAACTAGCATTCCCGTGTAAAAGTCGGTTACGGTAAACGAGTAATAACATCAACGGCCGAAAGTAAACGCGTTTTTTTTTGTTTTTTCAAATTACAAACTGCACACTAAAGATGAAGATTAACATCCAATGTAGCCTCTGCTCTTATTTTATCTGGCGTATATATATATATATATATATATATATAATTCTCTTGTCCGGTGGCAAAAGTTGCCTGGCAACCCCAGGAGTGGCAGTACCGCCTTGAGCTACCGAAACTGTGTTATCACCCTGGTTGGCGGCTGATGGGGAAAGGTTATCGCACGTGCTTTCACACGTTGTATGATTAAAAAATAACGCATCGCTCATTCATTAAAAATGAATTGGAGCGCACTGGCTGCTGGGCGCGTAATATGATATGCGCTAAAAAAGACTGCCTTCTTCCACTGAACGCCCCGAGGCCCAGGGGTAGAGTCGTCGACTGACGCCAATTCGGTCGGGTTTTTTCGGGCCTGGGTTAGGAAGCAATCGGAGTCTAACTGTACTGATGAGCACTGATACAGCAAAACAGATCTGTCTGCGGATGACAATATACTTATATATATATATATATATATATATATATATATATAAAATAGTTCTTGTCCTAATAATTTTGCATAGTACTGTATATATATATATATATATATATATATATATATATATATACAGTACTATGCAAAATTATTAGGACAAGAACTATTTTATCTTTTATGAGGTATCAAAATAAAGTTTAAATTCACCCCTGTTTTAACACTTTAACAAAAGTATTAGGACATGGGTGATTTTCCTAAAAACCTCACTGAAATTCAATTACAAGGTGAAAAGCCAAACCTTTGAAAGAATTAAGTAAAAAGGAAGAGGAAGGAAGACTTCGGAATTTGAATTGGCCCCCACAGAGCCCTGATCTCAATCCTGGAAAACATCTACAGGATATTTTGAATAAAAACATTGATAAATCCAATGTTACTTTGCAAGACACACTTTGGGAACAAATACAAGCTGCTTGGCACGAGATACCATTAGATACATTGAAGAAGCTTGTGATGTCAATGCCTGACAGAATGAAGGCTGTGATCAAAAGAAAAAGGCTATTATACTAAATATTAATTTTTTCTCCCGCAATATTACTTTTAACAATTGTGAATTATACCCCTTTTATAAGGTAAGAATATATTTTATTTTCATCTTTCTACCCTTTTCCCCACGTTTTTTTTAATATCCTCTTACCTCGTACTAAAAGTTTTCAAAAATAAAAGGAAGTCAGATTTGAAATTTTTATTTAAAAAATAATGTTTATCACCATCATTATTAACTACCTGATGAGACATTGTTCGTTCAATGTCGAAACAAAATGTACAGTTTTATAATAGTTTCTACATGTTCTAAAGTATAATACTGTCATGACCGTAGGGCCATAGAAAGATAGCACGCACTCGGATATAATGTTGGATAGTATATTCTTGTAAAACGTAGTACAAAGGGAAACGTGGACTGGAGAGTACTTCCTCTCGCTGCGGCCAGACTCACTCACTCTGTGGCTAGTACTCAATGTCACCTCAGTGTCTGTGCATATTTTTCACTCAGAGTTGGCAGCCATATTAATTAAAGTGTGCAACAGTCCATTTGTAGGTATTCCTGACAATATATATATATATATATATATATATATATCAAGAATACCTAGCGAGCCAGAAATACCCAAACGGATCGTCAAGGAAAGCTGGCCTTTGGGTGGGGGCCTAGGTGGGTTGTCTGGCTCGCTAGGTTTACTTTATTTATTCCCCTCTACCTAAGTATTGAGCGATTTTGGTTAGTTGATTGCTCGTCTCGGGTTTTTTTTTTTACCTTTGGGCTACGTGCTGACTCGGTCTGAGCTTTTTTGACTGATGTACTTAGCTCTTGTTTTTTTTTAACGTTTTTCCCTTCTTCGTAGGTTCGTGGAAGTTTTCTTCGACACGAGTATAGTTATTATCTCTGTTTTATATATATATATATATATATATATATATATATATATATATATATATAATAAATTTTTGAAATTTAATACCATTGGATGGCCATTTCAGTGAAGAAATTCTAGCTTCATCAGCAACGATGAAAGATAAAACCTTTATTGATTCAAATGTGTTATAAGATTTCTATACTGGAAGAGGCCTAAAACAAATCCATACTCAGAAAATTAAAATGGGGCGGAATTAAAAAAAAAATTGACTGTAAGAATGGCAAAAAGCAGACAGAGATTCCTGGCTCGATATTAGAAATCTTTGCCCCTCGTCTTTTTGGGATTTACCTATTTGCTAATCCTTTTGGATTTATATATATATATATGTATGTATGTATGTATTAAGCAGGTGCAAATGTTCGTATCTGGTTTCTTCTTTTTCTTTTTCTTTTTTCTTCTATGTGTACTGTTCCTTCTGGTTGTAGGTGATCATGCTTTCTATTTCATGTCGCTCTGAACCCTATTTCTCTTGTTATTTTTCTCAAACCGTACCTATCCTTCCACTTCAAGATTATGTAGGACACGCGTTACTTTCGCTTGTCTCTCTTTCCCTCTATCCGACATGCGAATATTAGATTCTCCAAGCCCTCTTTCCTGATTACGTGTCCCAGAAACTTCAGCTTTCTCTACTTGAGGTTAAGTATAAGTTTCCTGTTTTTTTTTGTTTTTTTTTAATCATCTCACCCCAAGCAAGGCATTCCACTGCCACTATTGCACATGGGGCTACATAGGGGAAGGTAAAGAGAAGGAGTGGTTAGACATAGGGAATGTCAGGAGGAAGGTGACAGATGAGTAAGGATACCGAGGATGAGGGATGGGCAGATGGGAAGAGTGTTTGATAGAATGGGAGCAGGCTAGTGTGTTAGGAGGTATCTATTGACCTTACATTTAAACTCCTGGAGATTGTAGCCGTCGGGGAAGCAATCGTGTGGAAGAGAATTCCACAGTCGGGAAGTGCGAGGAAAGAAACTGTTGGAGTAGAAGTTACGGTTGCATTTTATCGGTTTCACTGTAAAAGGGTGGGATCTAGTTGCTAATCTAGTATCTCGTTCAAATTCGTATTTAGGGGGCACCAGTGATCTAAGTTCATCGGAGCAGAAGCCATGAAAGTGTTTATAGAAGAGACACAGGGAAGCCACGTCGCGCCGGTGGGAGAGAGACTGCAGGCGGTCGGCCAATTTCCATCTTTTCCGAAACCCCGTCGCTGCTCACATATTCGGTCCATGGTATCTTCAGCATCCTTCTTTCGAACCACATTTCGGTTGTTTCAAGTCTTTCCTTCATCATTGATGAGATTGTCCAGCATTGGCTGCCATATTGAAGGCCAGATGTCACAACGAGTTCCAGTGATGCGAAATGGAAAAATAAACAAAGAAACACTGCTCGACTTTACCCAGATTCCATCCTCTTATATGTCAACGAAGAATAAACAATTTCCCCAAACAATTTCCCCAACAGTGGAAGCATTTGTACAAAACACTGATCAAGAGAAATTATTTTGGCACGTAACGAGGAATCCCCCATTAGCATGGAATACTCTAGCCTCCCTGAGAGTAAAACACTACGCCTATTTGGCCTCACACTCTCAGCGGACTTCAAGTGGAACGACTATAACGAATCCATTGGTAAATCCGCTGCTTAGAAGGTCGGTTCACTGTGCAGGGCCAGGAAGTTTTTCCCGTCTGAATCCATCTTGCACATATATAAATCTACCATCCTCCCGTGTATTTAATACGGCTTCCACATCTGATCTGGTGCCCCAGCTATTCACCTCGCGGTTCTTGACAAAATCCAACGGAGAGTCTGTAATGTGATCGATACCGACTTGGCAGCTCGGCTGCAGTTGCTATCTCACCGGCGTGACGTGGCTTCCCTGTGCCTCTATTTAAATACTTTTACTTCTGCTCCAATTAACTTAGATCACTGTTGCCCACTATGTTTGAAATTACACGAGCTACTATATTAGCAACTAGTGAAACCAATACAGTGAAACCAATAAAATGTAACCGCAATTTCTATTCTAACAGCTTCTTTTCCCGCACTTCCCGCCTGTGGAATTCCCTTCCATATACTTGCTTCCCCGACAGCTACATTCCAGTTTAAATGTAAGGTCAATAGACATCTCCTATCTCACTAACTCGCATTCATTCTCTCAAGCTCTTTTCTCCCTCTACTCCAACCCCATTCTCGGTATTCACGTCCGTCTATTATCCTCCTCCTGACATTTCCTATAACTAACCCTTCTTTCTCATCATTTTCCCTACGTAACCCTCTGCGCAACAGTGGCAGTAGAATGCCTTAATTGGAGGGAAATGATTAAAATAAATAAATAAATAAATAAAAATAGCTGTCACGGAGCACATTGAGCGTAAGATAGACAGGGAAGACAGCGAGCAACGTAACTGAGAGCGGGTGACTTAGCAAAGCTAGAAAACCTTCTCAGAGCCATAATTTATAGAAAGATGTGGAGAGACGTGATCTAAAGTAACGGAACACATAGAAAATCTCTATTATTATTATTATTATTATTATTAGTAGTAGTAGTAATGGTAGTCGTGGTACTGTCATATAATATCTCCGTTACTTGTATTTGCATATTTTAAAATTCTTTTTCCAGTATTATTCATTTTTTTTTTCATTTCCATGTGGGCAGCTGTAGCAGTGACTTAACTTGGCGACCCAAAAGAGCCAGAGTCGAGTCACTGGTTTCCAAGAGAGTGTGGAGACGGCGGATTTGCGAGCGTTGACGCAGGGCGTCGTTCACGTGAATAGCGTTTCAGAGGTTAAGACAAGAATTGTGAATTTGGTTTACCTGTTTGAAATCAAGAAAGTATTCCAAACAGGCAAACCAAATTCACAAGCAATTATTATATATATATAAATGTTTCTTTGTTTGTTTCTCAGTGTTCTTTAATTAATTTTATCATCATCTCCTCCCATTAAGCAACGTAGGACCGCGACTGGTACACAGGGGGTTACAGTTAGTTAAAAAAAAAAATCACAAGGTTGTCGAACAAAAGAGAAGAGAACGATAGGAAACAATCTTATACAATATATCAATTGACATTCTATTGAAACTTTTAAATATTGCAGCTATCAGAGAAGCAACCAAACGGAAAAGAATTCCACCATCAGGAAGTGCGAGAAAAGAAACACTCTGAGTAGAAGAGACGGTTACATATAACTGTTTCGACGGTAAAATGGTGGGACCTCGATGTCAATTCAATAGCACGTGAAAATACATGACTTAGAGTAGTGATTCCCAAAATGTTTTCTGTCATTCCCCCCTACACCCAGTTCAACCATCAAGATTTCCCCCTTCATGTTTATGAGAGAAAGAGAAGTTAAAACACACTGAGACCATTTACTAATTTATTTTTCAAATGTACAAATATACTGATAAACTCATAGTTACAGAGTAAAGTTGATAGAGAGCAATTAGTAACAACTAAGCATAGGGATAGAGAGCGGTTAGTAACAAATAAAAGAACTTTTGTTTGCTCTTCTACTTCAGAATTAAATTAGTGAGAAGGGTCATGCTGCTTCTTGTGCGCCAATTTAACAATATCAGGGTTAGTTTTGGCAAGGACGCAAAGTGTGTCACATTCCACCTCCAGTCGGTTTCGTGCTTTGGGCTTGATTGTGAGTAAAGTAGAAAACCCTGACTCAAAAAGGTAGGTTGTGGAAAACAGAATGAGGATTTTCAATGCGTTGTTGCTTAGTTGTGGGTATGCCCCACGCATATTAACCCAGAATTCTTCAAGATCTAGCGCAGGAAACTCATCCTTGGCAGAAGAGTCATGTTTGAGATCCAAGCACTCATTTCGCATGTCCTCAGGGTCATTCACCTGATATATAAATGGGTTCATTCACCTGATATATAAATGGGTTCCTTGTCAACCTCTCTCTCTCTCTCTCAGACATGAGGAAATCCATCTGAGATTTTTTATTTAGTAGGTAGTGTAATTATTTCCTTCCTGGTAGCTTCAAATTTATCCCCATGGGAAAATTTCCCCCAGAACCAGGGAAAAAAGCTGGTCAGAGCAGTTGCCGTGAAAATACTTGTAGAAAAGACGGGGGAAAGCCACATCACATCGGTGAGGAAGTAACTGCAGGCGAGCTGCTTAGCCCTGATCGATTGTATTGCAGGTACTCCTTAGGCTTTTTCGAGAGCCTCAAGATAAACAGCAGGAGCTCCCAACCAGAAATAGCAACGGTATTCAATGCAAGAACGAATGTTGGAATTATAAATGTGCAAAATGATTCAAACGAAAAAATTTAAAAAACGAAAAAACGAAAAAAAAAAAAAATCTTCCGGGCCCAACATACTGATCCAATCTTCCTAGCAGTGTATGTAGCTATAGATTCGATTTTAACGTTTCATTTGAGGTCGATTGCATGATTGAGGCTAAGGGGTCACAGTGTGCTGTTCGATATTATAGAAATATCGGACGCATATTGCGAAAGGAGAACTTGGCAAACATAAACCACACAAGACTTACTGAGAGTAAGAGAGATAGAGGAAAAATGGAGCCAGTTAACTGACAATCTGGTGCGAATGGATGTCAGAACAAAAGGTGGTGGGGGTGCCTAAGCAAAAAGAGAAAAAATGCAATCAAGAAATAGGAAGTTGTGGAGAAGCATGACCTAAAGTAACGCAGCACATAGAAGATCATTTTCTTTATTATTATTATTATTATTAATTGCTATTTTATAAGGGAGTCTACTGCATTTAATTACACCCAAATACACTTGAGAAAGGAATTAATCCGTTTCTATTCCCTTCAGCTATGGGTTAAATGACAGGAGAGATTTGGTTATACAGCCTAGGATGGCAACCAGTCAGCCGCAGAAAGTAATCATCATCATTTATCCATCACACCCAGATGGTGCATAGGGCAGCAACTGTTTTTTACGGGGCAGGGTTGTTAGCCCTGCACCCAACCCCCAAGCCTGGAAGAACAGTGGACCATTCTTAGTCCTTACGCTTACAGCACCTGGTATTCCCAAATGGTCACCCATTTAAGTACTGAGCAGGCTCGATGTTGCTTAACTTCGGTGATCGACCGGGAACCGGTGCATTCAACACGATATAGCCGTAGACTGTAGAAAGTAATGGCAACCAACTATGAGAAAATCTTCTTCCCCCCACCCCAGCCATGTCTTGAAAGAGACATGATCGCCCATAGCGTGTATCACGTATGGCACTTAACTGACTGAAAGAAGATAATAGTTAGAAACATAAGTAAAGCTTCTACTGGTCAAAAAGTGGGGGATCAGTTTTCTATTGTTTTTAAGTAATAAACTGATCCCCCTGCTAATTACTACTTAGTAATACAATCCGTCTCTTCTCCCTTCAGCTATAGTTTAAAGAGCAGGATAGAAAATGTTCTGCCCAGTCAGTCATGTGTCTTTCGAGTCATACCTAATATCTTCCTTACTTTGCTTTTTTTTATTTCTCGTCCATTATTCTTGACTTAACATTTCAACAAAAACAATCTTCCTAACATGCCAATGAAAAATAGGCGAAGCTTTTTTTCATTTTCATCCCCCTCACTTTATAGTTGGTGTCATTTGCCCACAGTTAGAGAATGACCCCCGTGGGCGGAAAATCACGAATTAGAAGCAATAAAAAGATCTTTACCGCATGCAGGATCAAAGGACTGTTGATCTTTGCATTGAGGTCATTAACGTCCGCTGGATTTGAAATTTAATCCCAATTAAAATAACATTCTGCAATACAAAAACTAGTGTAGAAACCGAAGGTTTTATGATAGTTAAAATATTTTATCCATGATGTGTTGATTTCAGCGATTTTTCAATTCATTTATATCACAAAATATACAAATAAAAAATAAAAATATATATATATATATATATATATATATATATATATATAGAAGTAATATATCTGCCATTGATTCCGTCCGCTCTTTCCCTATACAGTCAAGCAGACACACACAGTCACACTCATCAAAACTTATTTATAAATGGAACTTTTTCTCTGTGTGTGTGTGTGTACATGTGTGTGTGTATGTGTGTGTGTGTGTGTGTCCGTTACCTATAGACTCCGAAACGGCTGAACTGATTTTCTTGAAAATTTACACATTTGTACTATAAGCGTCTGCAAGTGTTCTTAGCTAGGTTTTGTGTCGAGGTACCCCCGATAAATATCGAAAATCAATAATCGAAAGAATCGGGTTATAGAAAGAGTGGTCCGATTTTAATCAAATTTGATACACTCATAGACAAAGACATAAGAAACGATATTCAAGGTTTCAAGGTTGCAGTTTTTACAATAGTGCAGAAAATTGATAATATATATATATATATATATATATAAAGCAAGATGTTTTGTTTGTGTCTGTTTATCTGCTTGTATGTCTGTATTTTTTCAGCCCTTTTATTTTAGTTTTTTCTTCGGGTTTGCCTCTAAGTAAGTATAAGTGTAGTTCTTAGTCTCAGTCATGATACCATTTACTCAGAGGACTTATTTAGCCTTCACAATTCAGTTTACGTCGAAAAAACTACTGATTTGGTATCGATACCAGGAAATCAAAATGTCACTTACATCCATTCATTTTTTTTTCATTCTACAGTTTCGCTTTAACTGGAAACAACTTTTACTTTTTAGTCTTTCGTGCCAACGTCCAAAGAGTTTGAGCTCCAGGACCATGGATTAGTTTTCAAGCTTCCATTACACCCGAGCAACGCCGGGCTATACTGCTAGTATTCACATAAATAAAACGTCAATACTCAATAATATCAACTATGAACACGGTCACAATGTGCTGGCTGTTGTGGATCTTCGTCGCCAATTTGTTGTTGTGTTGTTGTGACGAAACTTCGCCGCAACTTTATAGTGACCGGTTTATAAGACACAAAACTGTATATTAGTATAACAAGAACATATGTACAAGGCTAGAAATAAGTAAGTCCGAACAGGGTAGTTATGTTGATTATTGCCTGACGTAGTTAGCTTTAACTCCGTACTAGCTATCGTACATGAGTGCTGCTTATTGCCGTACTAACTGCTCTACTTGACTGCCTTCCGGAAGTCACACAGGTAATTATATTTAGTAAGAGGAAGTGCTCATTCCTCGTAGAAGGGCACCATGACACTGAGCATGTTTGAAATTGACCGACACTATAAATAAATATATGGCCTGATGAAATACAATCAAATATGAATCAGAATCCTACAGAATGATTAGACACAAAACAAAAATGTCGGAAATTTACAGATGTAACGGGTCTCCTGATTGGCTGATTTAACCCGAACCTCGTTTTGAACTTTAGGCGGGCTTTACCAGAGGTTTTATGTTTTTTTTCTGATGGTTTTGTTCTCTCCTTTTTTCAGCTAGCACGAACAGTATCGGACGTATTGTGCCGCTCCGGATTTTTGTTGCAGCAGGGCCTAAATTGGCGCCCACTTGTCTCGCTATATCGAGACCATCTTACCAATTCTTTGCAATCTTTTAGGCTAATGCCACAACTTTGTAACAGAGAAAATCTCTTGTTACCCTTCTTACCTTAAAAAGGATACCCTATGGGCAAAGCCTTGCCTTCCTAGAGAAAAATTCTCTAAGCACTATCATCTTATACCAAGATAAGAAACTGTGAAAGAAGCTGACCCAGAAGAAAGTTCCTGTACGTCGCGGATCGCAGTTCCTTGTGTCTTTTTCATCCCACTCCTAGACGGAGGATACTATACCAAGCTAAGCAGAGAAAAGAGACTATACCAAGCTACACTGTAGCAGCAAAATTCAGCATATTTTTGCAAGACAAATAAATTGTTTTTTCTATACCAGGTATGTCTTGTTATGTTTGATAATTTCCTTTCACTGCTTAAGCGCTAAGCTATGTGAATATATTTCTCACAAAAAACACCTTAAGACTTTGAACAGACGCGTCGTCATTCCTTGGATTCGAAACACTCTCAATGCTTGTTTAACGCGTCGAACACACGTGAAACATGACAGACCAATCAAAGTCAAACAACACAAAAGTAAAAACCAGTTTTTCTCCATAAATTAGTTTCTGCTGAAGGTTTCATAAAAGTGAAACATGTTTGATTGATAAACGTTCCCTAATCTTTTATCTTGTACATGCATACTACCGGCCATAATTATTAGACCACCTCAGTGTTTTAAATAAATGATGTACCTCATACTGTTTTTTAGTATTTATTGCCAAGTGAATAACTGTAAATGAATTGTTCTTTTGTTAATACTGCACAATAACATGTGCATCAAATGAATTTATAAATATTTAACAATTAGCTGTATTGCAGTTCCATCAATGAAAGAATGAAGAAAATTTAGGGCGATTCGGACGAGTTCATCTTTGGTTCCTTGCCTTGTAAAATTTTGCAAAGTAATAATAACAAAATAATTTAGAATTATCCACGTGGCAATAAATATTAAAAATAGGATGAAATACATAATATCTTTTAAAAACTGGGTGGTCTAATAATTATGACCGGTAGTGTATATATATATATATATATATATATATATATATATATATATATAACATTTACAGGGTGCAATATGTAAATTGTCGCTATTTGCTTAGTCAAATTTTCCAAAGTAATAATAACAAAAGAACCATTCTATTTTCATTTAGAATTATCCAAGTGGCAATAAATACTAAATATAGTATGAAATTCATAGTTTCTTTTAAAAAACTGGGGTTGCCTAATAGTTATGGCCGGTAGTATATATATATATATATATATATATATATATATGGATGCTTTATCGCCTAAATTACGCAAAAAATTAAAATAACACAAAATAACTCATTTTAAAAGATTTATTTTCTAACATAATACAGAAATCTTTTAAAATACCAAATAGTAAATCTATTCAATAAAATCGTTATTGGCTTCAACTGCAGCCTCCACACGAGTTCTGAATTTCATACATCTCTTCTGAACGGTTTTTTTTTATTGTTCAATTTGGTGATTGCTTCCATGATTTTTGCCTTCAGGTTATCTTTGGTATTAAAAGGAGGTTTTTTGGTCTCTTGCTCCACTGCACCACACAGAATAGCCAAACGGGTTGACGTCCAGGGCGGTAGGTGGCCCGATATAAGGGGTGAGAGCTATGACTGGATTCTCCGGCTTGTGTGGCATGGTGCAGAGTCCTGTTGACAGACCAAAGTTCTTCCAGCAGACATCCTCTTGACGCTGTGCAGCACTACCTTAAGTTTGATAGCTTCATTAACAGGCAGGCAAGATGATTGTTATTTTTTTTTAATCATTTCACCCCGAACAAGGCGGAAACGCCACTGATGTGCAGGGGGTTACATAAATGTAAAAAGATTAATTAGAAAAGAGTGAGGAGTACAAACTAGTTAGAAAGGAACAATAGAAAGCAGGTGCGATGACAGATAGATAGGTGGAGAGAAAGGGAGTGTTATACAGGAGAAGGGAGAGAGCTAGAGGCCAGTGGTTAGTAGATGAGTATTGACTTTGCATTTAAATTTCTGGACGTTGTAGCCGTCAGGAAAGCAAGAATACGGGAGCGAGTTCCACAGGCGGGAAGTGCGAGAGAAGAAGCTGCAGGAGTAGAATTGTCGTCTGCATTTGGCTAACCTGACTGTGAATGGGTGGGACCCAGATGCCAGTCTGGTTGCACGAGTAAACACCTGTTGAGGAGGCATCAGTGACTTAAGCTCGTCCGAGCAAAAGCCATGAAAGTATTTATAGAACAGACAAAGGGAGGCCACCTTTCGACGATGGGGAAGTGGCTGCAGTCGAGCCGCCAGATCAGTACCTATCACATTACAGACTCTCCCAAGAACACTGAGGAGAAAGGCAGGGGCACCTGACCATAAATGGCAGCAGTACTCCATGCACGGACTGTTATATTTGAATATAGTTTTAGATTCAGGCTTGTACCGACATTAGTTTAATCCAATGTTTCCGAACATTTTTTGAGACACGAACACCGTTGTCACCTATCGGTCTACTCAAGGACCCCCTATCAGAACTCGCCCTTCATAGCCAGTCTATTTAATATTTCACAACATTTGTACATGCATTTCTCCATACTAGCACATATACAAATCAACCATCCGTACGTGCATGGATTACTGCTTCCATATATGGTCAGGCGTCTCTGCAGTTCACCTCAGTGTTCTCGACAGACTCCAAAGGAGAATCTGTAATTTGATAGGTTCCGATTGGCGGCACGACTCCAGCCACTTTCTCACCAGCAGGAATGTGGCTTCTCTCTGTCTCATCCATAAATATTTTTATGGCTTCTGCTCCAACGAACTTAAGTCACTGGAGCCCCCGCCACAAGAATTTAATGGTGCAACCAGACTGGCAACAAGGTCCCACACATTTACATTTATATCAACCTAACGAAACCAACAATTCTACTGACTCAGCATTTTAATTCGCACCTCTCACCTGTGGAACTCTCTTCCATATACTTGCTTTGCTGATTGCTACGACCTCCATAAATTTAAATGCAATGTTAATCAGTCAGGTAAGTGCCATACGTGATACACGCTTGGGCGATCATGTCTCGAAAGAGACATGACTGACTGGGCAGAAGATTATCCCGCAGTAGGTTGCCATTGCTTTCTGCGGTAGACTGGTTGCCGACCAAGGCTATAGAACCCAGTCTGTCCTGCTATTTGACTCATAGCTAGATAGGAAAGAAATGTATTATATTATTATGTAGTAATTAGTGGGGGATCGGTTTCCTATTGTAATGAAGTAATAAACTGATCCCCCACTTTATGACCAGTAGAAGCCTTAATCATTATTCCAACTATTATATTCAGTCAGTCAGTTAAGTGCCATACGTGATACACGCTTGGGCGATCATGTCTCGAAAGAGACATGACTGACTGGGTAGAAGATTATCCCGCAGTAGGTTGCCATTGCTTTCTGCGGTAGACTGGTTGCCGACCAAGGCTATAGAACCCAGTCTGTCCTGCTATTTAACCCATAACTGGAAGGAAGAGACGGATTAATAGCCTTCCCAAGGGTATTTGCGCGTAAGTGAATACAATGGATTCAACTGGAATTCGGCTCCTCGGTTTCTCGTTCCTAGCCTATATCCACTGTACCACAACGCAATGTTAATACCCATCTCTTATTCACTTGACTCCAGTTCTTTCTACATCACCCTGTATATCTTGTTCTTTTCCTTTCTTTCTACCTTCACGACTTTCTTCATACGTGTGTTCCAATCCTTCTTTTGCCCTTTCTCTGACACCTGCTGTAACTGGTTCGTCTTTTTCTTCACTCTTCTCCTTTCTAAACCTTTACTCTTATGTATCCCCCTGCGCATCAGTGGCAGTACCGCCTTGCTTGGGGTGAAACGATTAAAAAAGTTACTGCCCATTCAAGCACACACTGCACATATTTGAAAGAAAGAGTACTTGATTAGTCCTCATAAGTATATGGAGATTGGTCATTCAGTGGGGAGCGAACTCACAATTCAGTCGTAACTGACTGATCGAGACAAGCCTGCAGACTATTACACTGCGTTGAGGTACCCTAAAGAGTACCTTAGATGTGGCACAAGGCCGAAATTATAGAGAACCCAGTGAAGATCGAACTCACTCCTCAAATATAATGGTTGTAGCGAAACAAGTTTGCTAATCAAGATGAATAAAATCAAGATGCCCTAAAATTATTTTAAAGCATAGCTTATATGTGGCACAAAGCCGAAAATGTGTGGCACTGAATAAGGATTAAACAAACTAATCTGTCTAAATTGTTCAAGCAAGACAAGTTTGTTAACCGTTACATCACGTTGTAGTGCCCAAAACCTCACCCGTATATGAGAAGTCAATCATACCGTGACAAACCGTGGAAAGTGAGAATTATCACTTGATCTTGCTAAATACGTGCATATACCATTGGGAAAGGTATTAATCCATCTCTTCCCACCTGTTATGGGTTAAATAACAGGACACATTGTGTTCTATAGCCTTGGCTGGCAATCAGTCTACCGCAGAAAATAATAGCAATCTATTGCGGGATAATCTTCTGCTTAGTCAGTCATGTCTCTTTCGAGACATGATCGCCCAAGCGTGTAACATGTATGTCACTTACATGACTGACTTACTAAATGGCAAAAGTTGGTGGTTGCGCGGAGTATGACGACACAGATTTATATTATAGATATGGACGCTACAGAAAGTAAAGAGATTTTTAGCGTTCCACATTATAAGTAATCGCTGGGTGCGTTTTCTTTCAAACAATGGCAGAATATTTTTTTTTTATTTCTTTTGTGGTGCATCGTTGATTGGGACATGTGCTGCATAGTGAATACATTATTTTTTTATCTGATCAGCATGGCCCACTTGAAACCTATCATAGACTCCCTGTTAAGAAGCTGAGTGGATTGATGCATTGGTTCGAGAACTTGGCAATTGCAATTTCTATCCATGGGCCAGGCAAACATAGAATAAAAAATCTTAATATTTTTAAAAATTGATATGTCCCAGAAAGCGACTTGGAATGATATATATATATATATATATATATATATATATATATATATATCATTCCAAGTCGCTTTATATATATATATATATATATATATATATATATATATA
>JBBBDQ010001740.1:757500-802500 GCA_037127315.1 Ascarosepion bandense | reverse complement strand
AATCTTTTCTCCTATGTTGATATTTATCTCGTTGTCTTCTCTTTATCTCTGTTTAATTATGGAATATATATATATATATATATATATATATATATATATATATATATATATATATAAAATACTGTTTGATTTTTAAACAGAATATCTACTTAAATACGAGTATCTATCACAAGTAATGTTCACACAAATCATTTCAAATTGTCGGTTGTTTATAACCATCTTCGTTAATTTCCGTAACATGTTTACATATATATATATATATATATATATATATATATATATATATATATATATATATATATATAAACCAGATATGTAGATGTTTAAATATATATATATATATATATGTAAACGTAGTGAGAGTTCCGATTGTTTCTAGCCGGGATCGAAACTCGACTGACTTGGCATCAGTTAGAAATCCTATCCCTAAGGTGAAAAAGTGGTAGATTTTAACATGTTATACAAGTCAACCATCTGTCCGTGCATGGAGTACTGCTCTTATATCTGATTAGGCGCTCCTGCTGTTCACATCAGTATTTTCGACATAGAATCTGTAATGTCATAGGTACCGACTTGGCGGCTCGACTCCAGCCACTTTCCTCACTTTGTCTCTTCTAGAAATATTTTCATGGCTTCTGCTCCGAGGAACTTAAGTCACAGGTGCCCCCGCCACAAGAATTTACTCG
This sequence comes from Ascarosepion bandense, assembly GCA_037127315.1. Classification (NCBI taxonomy): domain Eukaryota; kingdom Metazoa; phylum Mollusca; class Cephalopoda; order Sepiida; family Sepiidae; genus Ascarosepion; species Ascarosepion bandense. The sequence goes on along the minus strand of JBBBDQ010001740.1, from coordinate 801,814 downwards.
TGCAACCAGACTGGCAACAAGGTCCCACCCATTTACAGTTAGATTAACCAAATGCAGCTATTTCCTCAGTTTCTTTTCTCGCACTTCCCGCCTGTGGAACTCCCTTCCATATACTTGCTTTCCTGACGGCTACAACCACCAGGAATTTAAATGCAATGTCAATATTCATCTCTTATCCACTTAACTCCAGTCCTTTCTACATCACCCCGTGTATCTTGTACCTTTTCCTTTCTCTCTACCTTCGCAAATGTCTTCACTCCTCGGTTCACATCCTCTTCTTGCCCATTCTGTAACTGGTTCGACTTTCTCTTCACTCTCCTCCTGCCTAAACATTTACACTTTTATATCCCCCTGCGCATCAGTGGCAGTACTAACTTGCTTGAGATAAATATAAAGATATTTATATATATATATATATATATATATATATATATTAATAATAATAATAATATTATATATATATTATATATTATATTATATATTTATATTAATATAATATAATATTAATATATATATACATATATATATATATATATATATTAATATAATATAATATTACATATATATATTATATATATATATATATATATATATATATATATATATATATAAACGTAAACTTGTCGTTATACTCGTTTCGAAAAACCCTCTGAGTACATACGTGGAAGGAAAAAATAGTAATAAAAAAGAACGATCTAAGCACTTGAACATCAGTCAAAGTACGTAGTCCAAAGAAAAAACCCCGAGACGTGTAACCTAAAACAAAAAGTGCTCAATAGTCAAGTAGAGCAAACAAAGTAAATAACTAACCTAGAGAGACAACGAAGCTACCAAGGTCTCCCTGAAGATCCAATTTAGTGAAACCTTGGTAGGTTCGTTGGCTCTCTAGGTTAGTTTCAATCCTGGGTTAAAAAGCAATCGGAGTCTAACCATACTGATGAGCTGTGATACAGCGAAACAGATATGTCTGCGGATGACTATATATATGTATATATATATATATCCGAGTCAATACAGAACGAAGAAAAAATGTTTACAACGTCCAAAACATTAATTTAAAACAGTGCTCGATATATAATATATAGAGCTGTGAATATTTATTATAAATTATCTTTTAGAACATATACATTTTTTTTTATATATCCACTACAAATCGTACATTTGCTTCGGCTTTGAAATTACAATGTCTCATTAGGCGGTGTGAACAGCATATATTATAGTGGGTTGCTTATCTATTCTTTTCTGTTAGTAGTGGGGAGTCCGTTCTAGTGAAAGGTAGTTGTATACTGTTGCAGGTTAACGGAATTTGGCCTTGTTGAAGATAGCCCACTATAAGTCGTAAAATTTGAGTTGAAAATAATATTTTTATATATACACATATCAATTAATGTTTTTACAATTGAAGTAATACTTGAATATTGGTCCAACAGAGGTTAAAATATTCATAGCAAATAATAAGCTGAAAAAGATTTAAAGCTTAGGAATGTGGGGAGCGTGTAAATGAGTAATGTCTTTGATGTAGTCGCTCCTTAGGTCAGTAAGTAGTTTTGAGACAGGGGAGAAGGAAAGAGGCTAGCGTAGTAGCCACTTGTCTTAGGTCAAGGGGATATTGAATACACTCTTCTCCTCGATGTCTGCCTGCTGGGGTCTGTCTGTATCTGCTTTTTATATCTCCTTTTTGGATCACAGCAGCTCGTTTGAGATTTCACACTTCTATTTGATTCTGGGCTTCCCATTGGCTGATAAATAAATTTCGCGTGGGCTCGCGAAATGGAAATTTAATATTTAATTAATTTTTATTTTTCCACCGGAATATCTGCCCGAACCCGGATGCGCAACGACGACTTTTAATCATTTGCCTTTTTGTAGTGAGACTGCAAACATCCAGTCTGTCGCTATATATATATATATATATATATATATATATATATATATACGCAGTGTATACACAAGCCATCAGCCTAGAGAACACAATACATGACTAGAGCAATGCGAAAATAGTCATCTGCATACAGTTTTGTTTCGCTGTATCACAGCTCATCAGTACGGCTAGTCATCCGAATGTTTCTAGCCAGTATTGAAATATAGTTGAATATATGGATCGGAATCCGACAAGATGACTAGAATAGGTAAAGAACAAGTCGGAAAAAATGTCTTTATTCTGACGTTTCACTTTTAACAAGCTTCTTCGGAGATTTATTAAAGATGAATGATTTAAAAATCCAAGAGATCGTATGCTGAGAGACGTATTTTGAACGGAAATGTATTTCGTCACTGTCATTCACACATAGTAATGTTATCGACATATACACACACCTTGTTTGTCTATAATTTGGATGCGCTTAACACACATTATTTGCGCTTATATAAATCTACATCTATATATATATATATATATATCTGCATCTATATAAATAAAAATGTACTTGTCCGTTTGTTACTATCCGCTAATCTAGAAAACGTCTGCACCAATTGCTTTGAAATTTTACTATAGCTTTTTAATCGAACACTAGCGTGATTTTATATACCTAATATTAAAAAATATTACAATATTATAAAATATATATTTTGTAAAGTCGATGAGAGCCGAAGCAAAACACTTTCATTTTAATATGGACGCCTTTACAGAGAACTTTGTTATTTCATAGAAAACATAGGAAAACTCCACATTTAATGCAAATGAAATTATTATGTTCTAGCAGTTTTGTGAGCAAATATGAAACTTATATACACACGATTTATATAAACAATTATACACGATTCTCAGATCTAGTGCACATTTCCCATTTCGTTGTTTTAGTAAATAAATTTCTTGTTTTATTTTTTGAATGGAAGAACTACTGCTTTCTACAAATAAAAATTAAATTTAAAATTTACAGAAAAACAAATGATATTGTATTTCTATATTTTTTTCATGTCCTTAAGCAATAACTCCAACCAAATTCATTTTTACATTTGCACGCGAACAGACATTACACATATATTTATAGAAAAAAGTTTCGTTAAAAACGACCGACAAGAGAGATTTTATTACGTGTTTCCTTTCTTGCATACATCTATTCTAAGAATCTATATAAATAAAAATGTACTTGTCCGTTTGTTACTATCCGTTAATCTAGAAAACGGCTGCACAAATAGTTATGAAATTTTAATCGAATACGAGTGTGTTTTTTATACATAATATCAAAAAATATTCACTTAAATGCCATACGTGATACACGCTTGGGCGATCATGTCTCGAAAGAGACATGACTGACTAGGCAGAAGATTATCCCGCAGTAGGTTGCCATTAGCTTTCTGCGGTAGACTGGTTGCCGACCATGGCTATAGAACCCAATCTCTTCTGTTATTTGACTCATAGCTAGAGGAAAAAGAAATGTATTATATTATTATGTAGTAATTAGTGAGGGATCGGTTTCCTATTGTTATAAAGTAATAAACTGATCCCCCACATTATGACCGGTAGAAGCCTTAATCATTATTCCAACTATTATATTCAGTCAGTCAGTTAAGTGCCATACGTGATACACGCTTGGGCGAACATGTCTCGAAAGAGACATGACTGACCGCAGTAGTTTGCCATTGCTTTCTGCGGTAGACTGGTTACCGACCAAGGCTATAGAACCCAATCTGTCCTGTTATTTAACCCATAACTGGAAGGAATAGACGGATTAATACCTTTCCCAATGGTATTTGCGCGTAAGTGAATACAATGGATTCAACTGGAATTCGAACTCGGCTCCCCGGTTTCTCGTTCCGAGCCGATATCCACTGTACCACAACGCACATCCCTGATTACAATATTATTATTACAATATTAAAAAAAATATATTTTGCGAAATTGATTAGAGCCGATGAAAGCCAAAGCAAAAAACTCTCATTTCGATAAGGACGCCTTTTTCAGACAACTTTGTTATTTCATAGAAAACATAGGAAAAGGTAAACGAAAATATATATTCTAGAATTTCTCTGAGCAAATACGAAATTCATATACATACGATCTTTATAAATAATTATACACGATTCTCAAATTTAGTGCACAATTCCCATTTCTTTGACTTAATAAATAAATTAATTGTTTTATTTTTTTTTAAACCTACGCCCTTTTTTTATTATTATTTCTATTTTGGCCGGGTAAACAAAAGATATCCCTTCCTTTAAAAAAATATTTTCTATTCATTTTTTTCAACGAATTATTATCAATATCCCATATATATATATATATATATATATATATATATATATATATATATATGTACAAGATTTATAAAAGTACTTTTACAAACATTTGGGGAGGATTCTTCACAGCAAAACAAGTACGTTTTTGTCTGTAGTCACACCAACAAATCTATTGCGATAAATTTCTAAAGGCCAAAGCACCTCACAAGTAATCTTTTTTTCACTCTTTCATACATTTTACCCAATATTGTTCTTGAAATATAAAAATAAGTACCTCCAGTAATTTTCGATATTTTAGGTTTAAAAAGAAATCTTTAAAAATAAAAATGTTTATTGAATCTTTAACTTTGATGGCAAGCTAAATTTTTAAAATTACTACTTTAATGGAAAGATACATTCTTAAATTTACTGTTTCTAGAATGCAAAATACTTTGGTGTATATCAAATAAAATCTATATTTATTAGAATCAAATTTTTCAGTTGCTTTTGTGGCGATACCGAGCAAAGCAAGGGATCGGGTGTTTCATCTCAGTGATTCAGAAAGCAAATCACCAAAACTGGTATTTGCGCATCTGGCTCCACGCAGAAGTTCCGGAGGTAAACCAAAATTAAATAAATATCAAATTCCTTATACGGACCTGTAGCGGAACTCTGAATCCTGATTGGTCATTAAATAGCGAAATTCAAAATACGTCAGAGAAACGATTTTTCCATAGATAAAGAAAAAAATCGTTTCTGATTCACCCCACGTGACTTTTCAATATTCAAGGTTGGTAACTAACCGGTTACAGTGAATTCAGAAGAGGCGGTGTGACCCGGACATTGTCCACTCTCTCTCTCTCTCTCTCTCTCTCTCTCTCTCTCTCTCTCTCTCTCTCTCTCTCTCTCTCTCTCTCTCTCTCTCTCTCTCTCTCTCTCTCTCTCTCTCTCTCTCTCTTTCTCTCTCTCTCTCTCTCTCTCTCTCTCTCTCTCTCTCTCTCTCTCTCTCTATCTCTCTCTCTTTCTTTCTCCTTCTCTTATCTCTTTCTTTCTCCTTCTCTATCTCTCTCTCTTTCTTTCTCTCTCTCTCTCTCTCTTTCTTTCTCTTCTCTCTCTCTCTCTCTTTCTTTCTCTTCTCTCTCTCTCTTTCTCCTTCTCTATCTCTCTCTCTCTTTCTTTCTTCCTTCTATCTCTCTCTCTCTTTCTTTCTCCTTCTCTCTCTCTCTTTCTTTCTTTCTCCTTCTCTATCTCTCTCTCTTTCTTTCTCCTTCTCTATCTCTCTCTCCCTTTCTTTCTCCTTCTCTATCTCTCTCTCTCTTTCTTTCTCTCTCTCTCTCTCTCTCTCTTTCTTTCTCCTTCTATCTCAACAGTTACTGCTACGAGCATTTTGTATGAACTCTTAATTCTTCAACCTCATCATTGAATACGAACTCTATCATTAACTTCTTAATGTTTCTAGTTGTATATTAACTCTTACCAATTGTTATTCCTCCTTATAATAAATTTCTATTTTAAATGTAAAGTGTATATTTTATTATTCCACTCTTCATCACTAATACACACATTCCAACTGCCGACAACCAACCTTCTGATGAAAACCCTTTTGATGAATATTACGCCACATAAAACTTGAAAGCTGTAGGGAGTTCGGTTAAGAAAGACACAAGGCCGAACAAAAGAAACATTAATCAGCTCCCTACACTTCACTTTCATTTGAAAATGGCTTTTTTAAAATTTTCACTTTGTTTCCGGGATTTTAAACAAATTTAATTCTCGATTTTAAAAATCTTACAAAAATAAAATATACCTTTACAAAGTTTAATTTGAAGAATATTAGCTGATTTAAAATATTATTATTCAAATTATTCAAAATTAAATTATTCAAATTAAAAAATAATTTTACTTTCAGCTTAAAATAACTGAGAAATGTGTTTTTAAAACAAATAGCAGTGGTGATTACGTAGTACTTATAATCTGGAAGGAAAAGTGTTTACAGATTTCTAGGGAGACATTATATCTTAAAAAATAAATCAAAATTATGGGTCACGCCTTCTTATATAATTTTTAAGTACTCAATAACATAGAAATTGTTGAAAGTATTTTCCGGAATCTAATTTTAGGAATGTTGACATCAAATTTACTATAGTCTTCGTTGATATTTTCTGATAATGTCGTGTATGGTCGACTATGCCTTCAAAAAAGGGAATGTTGTATAATATTTTATATACAGAAAACAATGTTTTAAAATCTTAGTGCAAAATTATTTATACTAAGATTTTCAATTTTTCATTAGTAAATATCGTTTTCACTTAATAACAATATTATCGAACTGGATAAAAGTAATTTGTAAAAGTTTTAAAGCTTAATAACTGTTTATTTAAAATTATAGCAAAAATGAAAACAATATTAGCAAAAATTTACCCATCAGAAAATTCATTTGTAGGACCTTCTACAGAAGGTTGTAAGAGAATGCGACAATAGACTTAGCATAAACTTCAAGAAAACTGAATGTATTGCCATCCGCAAAATGAAAACCCCAAAATACTAATTACAAGTTGGAAAAAAAAAACTAAAATAAAAGAATTAAAGAAATTGAAATATCTGAGAAGCGTTTTGACAGAGGATCGAATGTGCGATGTTGAGGTCCGAAGACGGATTAGGATAGCGAAGGACGCATTAAAAAAATCTAACCACAGAGTAATGAGAGACAGGAATATCTCATTGAAAACAAAGAAAAAGGGTGCTGGACAGCTATGTAATATCTCTCTTTATTTATTTGATTCCTGTCCTCCTACAGATGGTAGCAAAAAAATAAACATAAATTGCAGGGCCCCCAAATGTGCCAACAGCCGGTTTAATTACATGGAAAGTGTATTCTATCCAGAAGCTAAGCATAGTATTGAGAGACAGGAAAATTTCGTTGAAAACAGCAAAAAGCGTACTTTTATTTATTTATTTTTTATTCATATCACCCCCGAGCAAGGCGGTAACGCCAGTGAAGCGCAGGGGGCTACGTAAGAGTGAAAATATTAGAAATAAGAGAGTAGGAAACCACATCCTAAGCAGGGAACAAGGGATGAGCCTCTTCACCTGTTCAATAGACGTGGGTGGAGTGTGAACCTGGCGATAATTTAGTCTATCTACTCCAATTGAGGAAAAAATAAATAAATAAAAGAGTGAAAAGAATGGAGAAGAGAAAGCCGGAAACCACATCCTAAGCAGGGAACAAGGGATGAGCCTCTTCACCTGTTCAATAGACGTGGGTGGAGTGTGAACCAGGCGTTTCTTTAGTCTATCTATTCCAATTGAGGAAAAAAATAAATAAATAAAAGAGTGAAAAGAATGGAGAAGAGAAAGCCGGAAACCACATCCTAAGCAGGGAACAAGGGACGAGCCCCCTCACCTGTTCAATAGACGTGGGTGAAGTGTGAACCGGGCGATAGTTTTGTCTCTCTACTCCAATTTATTTATTTTTTTAATCATGTCATCCCAAGCAAGGCATTCCACTGCCACTATAGCGCAGGGGTTACACAGGGTGATAGACGAGTTAGGATGTACATAGGGTGAGAGTTGGAGAGAATGGGAGGGTTCGTGTGTTAGGAGGTGTCTATTGATCTTACATTTAAACTCCTGGGGTTTATAGCCGTCGGGGAAGCAAGCATGCGGAAGGGAATTTCACAGGCGGGAAGTGCGAGAAAAGAAGCTGTTGGAGTAGAAATTGCGGTTACATTTCATCGGTTTCACTATAAAAGGGTGGGACCTAGTTGCCAATCAAGTATCTCGTGGAGACTCACACCTAGGGGGCACCAGTGATTTAAGTTCATCAGAGCAGTAGCCGTGAAAGTATTTATAGAAGAGGCACAGGGAAGCCACGTCACGCCGGTGGGAGAGTGACTGCAGGCGGTCAGCTAAGTCGGTATCAGTCACGTTACAGATTCTTCGCTGTATTTTGTCAAGAAGCCCGAGGAGAATAGTAGGGGCACCCGACCTGATGTGGCAACAGTATTCAAAACACGGGCTGGATTGCTATGTGATATCTGTCCTTGTTTATTTGATTCCTGTCTTCCTACAGAAGTTAGCAAAAAATAAACATAAATTGCAGTCCCTCAAATGTGCCAACAGCCGGTTTAATTATATGGAACGTGTAATGTATTCCAGAAGCTAAGCAGAGTATTGAGAGACAGGAAAAGAGACAGCTGAGGTTTCTAGGACACGTAACGAGGAAGGAGGGTTTAGAGAATCTGATACTCGCAGGACGAATAGAGGGAAGGACAGGGAAAGACAGCATGAGACATACTTGAATGGCTTGAGCGAGTGGATGGTGGAGTGGGATCTGGAAGGGATACCAAGAGGAAATCTATTTAGTGCAAAAAATAGGATAGGGGCAAGTGAAATTCCATGATGGCTTACGTCCTGAAGGAACACGTAACATGAAAAAGAAAAAGAAGGAAAAAAGGAGAAAAAGAAGAGGAGGAAGAAAACGCAGAAGAAGAAGAAGAAGAAGAAGAAGAAGAAGACTTGACAATAATGATACGATATCCGTAGACGGAAAAACAAAAATAAACTAGATTTATATTTTTCGTGACTAGTCTTTTTCTATCTTCACTTCAGAAGAGCGGTTTTTTTTTTTAATTATTTTTCTGTTATTTTTTATTTTTCTGAAAACAAATACAATGGCGATATTTTTTCAGCATTAATCAAGTGTTATCTGTTTGTATAATTTCGTGTCAAATTATATTGTTTTATTTTCGTTACTTGTTACTGTTACTGAATGTATTTTGTTCTATTTTATTATATGTGTTTATTATTATTATTATTATTATTATTATTATTATTATTATTATTATTTTATTATTTTTTTATTTATTTACTTACTTATTTCTATTCTGTTGGCTTACACTCCCTGTACACGATTTCGGTGTTGGCGGCGGCAATGGCGGTGGCGGCAAAGACTTTGAAGATACCCGACGATTCAATTTCACGCCCCAGTTAAAGCTCCGTGTATGTTTTTTGTTTTACGACTTGCTTGAAATTAACACCCTTCCTTGCCTGAATCGATTCTAGGCCGAGACTAGCACATGGGTGCACCTTTCACATATCTTGATGGCAACTGCCCGGCGGGCTGATTTCTCCTCTGACCCATCTCTCTCAGCTCAACAGTAGTTCAACAACAAAACAATTAATATTTTATGACCGCAGAGTAGACCCCAAAGCTGCACCAATCCCTATAAGTGAGCATAACATTAATGTTGCTTTTTGTCTAAAGCCAAGACCGGTGCAATGACCCCCAATTCTAGAATCTATGATAGATCTCCTCCGAATCCATGAAACAAAACCTCCACTCTAATATATCACAATTGTCATTAGGTATTATCCATATACAATACTAATTTTGTTGTAATTCAATTATGTACATCAATCAATTATATGCAATATCGGTGAATAATTCAAGTAGAAAGATTGTAAATAAATGCAATATATTTAAATACAAATTAGAGACTTTTATTAACAAATCATTCCATGCTAAACAAATCAGTAATGTTTTTGCGACAATTTTTAACATCAAGTGGAAACCTTTCTTGTTAAAAGTTCCATAATTTTATCACATTCAAAATTATGATAGAACAAGTCAAGAAAAGTCGGAAAAGTGTCTCAATCTTACAGGTTTTACTTTATGATGCTTCTTCAGAGAAGTGTTTCTGCCTGAATTCATTTTGCACGTATAAAAATCAACCATCTGACCGTGCTTGGAATACTGTTGTCATATCTGTTCATCTCAGTGTACTCGACAGGCTTCAAAGGAGAATCTGTAGTGTGACAGCCACTGTCTCATCGTCGAGATGTGGCTTCCCTCTGTCTCTTCCTTAAATATTTTCATGGCTTCTACTCTGACGAACTTGAGTTACAAGAATTTACTCGTGCAACCAGACTGGCAACAAGGTCCCACCCATTTACAGTTAGATCAACCAAATGCAGCAGACAATTCTACTCCATCAGCTTCTTTTCTCGCGCTTTCCGCTTGTCGAAATCCTTCCCATATATTTGCTTTCCGGACGGCTATAACCTCCATGAATTTAAATGCAAAGTCAATTCCCATCTCTTATTCACTTAACTCCAGCCCTTTCTACATCTCCCCGTGTATCTTGTTCTTTTCCTTTCTCTCTATCTTCGCAACTGTCTTCACTCCTGTGTTCACATCCTTCTCTTGCTCTTTCTTTTTCACCCCCTGTAGCTGGTTCGTCTTACTCTTCACTCGCCTCCTACCTAAAACCTTAACTCTCTTATGTAACTCCGGCCCTTTCTACATCTCCCCGTGTATCTTGTTCTTTTCCTTTCTCTCTACCTTCGTAACTGTCTTCACTCTCGTGTTCACATCCTTCTCTTGCTCTTTCTCTTTCACCCCCTGTAGCTGGTTCGTCTTACTCTTCACTCGCCTCCTGCCTAAAACCTTAACTCCCTTATGTAACTCCAGCCCTTTCTACATCTCCCCGTATATCTTGTTCTTTTCCTTTCTCTCTATCTTCGCAACTGTCTTCACTCCTGTGTTCACATCCTTCTCTTGTTCTTTCTTTTTCACCCCCTGTAGCTGGTTCGTCTTACTCTTCACTCGCCTCCTGCCTAAAACCTTAACTCCCTTATGTAACTCCAGCCCTTTCTACATCTCTCCGTATATCTTGTTCTTTTCCTTTCTCCCTACCTTCTCAACTGTCTTCACTCCTGTGTTCACATCCTTCCCTTGCTCTTTCTCTTTTACCCACTGTAGCTGGTTCGTCTTACTCTTCACTCGCCTCCTGCCTAAAACCTTAACTCCCTTATGTAACTCCAGCCCTTTCTACATCTCCCCGTGTATCTTGTTCTTTTCCTTTCTCTCTACCTTCGCAACTGTCTTCACTCCTGTGTTCACATCCTTCTCTTGTTCTTTCTCTTTCACCCCCTGTAGCTGGTTAACTCTCTTTTGTAACCTCTTAAATATCAGTGGCGTTAATGCCTTGCTTCGGGTGAAATAATTAAACAAAAAAAATCTCTTTTAAACGACAAGGACTAGTTATTTTTTCTTTAGCCAAAATTCTATAAATCCAAATATATTACCCAATATTTATATACGATGGAATAGGTAAAGAACAAAGCAGAAATTGTCTCAATTTAAAATATTCCAATTTATTAAGCTTCTTCAGAGATATCTTTTCAATGACAAAGACTAGTCATTGTTCTTTAGGCAAATCTTTATAAATCCAAATGTGTTACCCAAGATATAGTCATGATCATCAGCAAAAAGTGCAGCCCAAAATGCGAAATACAGGTGGGGGATACTAAAATCAAGCAGGTACAAAAATTCAAATACCTGGGAAGTGTTATAACAGAAGAAGAAAAGTGTGACACAGAGATCCGAAAGCGAATTGGCATGACAAAGACGCATTTCAGAAGCTGAGTAAAATATTAAGACACAGGAAACTTTCACTGGAAACAAAGAAGAGAGTACTAGATTGCTATGTGATGTCAGTTCTTCAATATGGCAGTGAATGCTGGACAATATCATCAAAGATGAAGGAAAAACTTGAAGCAGCTGAAACGTGGTTCAAGAGAACGATGATGCGAATATCATGGCCTGAGCATGTGAGCAATGACGAGATGTTGGAAAGAATGGAAATGAAAAGGAAATTAATACTGATCATCAGGAGGAGACAACTGAAGTTTCTGGGACACACAATGAGGAAGGAAGGCTTGGAGAACCTGATACTCAAAGGCCACAAAGAGGGAAAAAGAGACAGGGGAAAGCAGCGGATAACATATTTGAAGGGCCTGAGCAGGTGGATGACAGAACCGGGGTTGTCTGGTGTAACACGAGAAAGCGTGCTAAGAGCCACCAGGGATAGGGAGACGTGGAAGGCCATGATCGCCTACGTTCTGAAACGACTAGGCACATAAAAGAAGAATATATATGCCAATAATTTATAAGAAATTATCATATGGATTTAAATTGGGGGCTCAATTCTATATTATAATCAATATATAAACTGATCCCTCATTTTGTGGTCATGCTAGTTTCTATACATTTATATTCTAGATTTATGGGCTTGAGCTAGTGCATGACAGAAAGGGGGCTGAGAGACGTTACAGGAGCGTGCTAAGAGCCACCAGGGATAGGGAGAGGTAGAAGGCCATGATCACCTACATCCTGAAAGGACAGGGCGCATAGAAGAATATATATGCCAAATGTTTATATTACAATGTGGATATAAAATGGGGGATCAATTCTATATTATAATCAATATATAAATTGATCCCTCATGTTGTGGCCATGCTAGATTCTATATATTTATATTCTAGATTCATGGGCTTGAGCTAGTGGATGACAGAACGGGGGTTGCGAGACGTCACAGGAGAAAGCGTGGTAAGAGCCACCAGGGATAGGAAGACGTGGAAGGCCATGATCGCTTACGTCCTGAAAGGACAGAGCGCACAGAAGAAGAATATACATGCCAACTGTTTATATTATAATGTGGATATAAAATGGGGGATCAAGTCAATATATTTTAATCAATACATAAATTGATCCCTCATGTTGTGGCCATGCTAGATTCTATATATTTATATTCTAGATTTATGGGCTTGAGCTAGTGAATGACAGAACGGGGTTGCGAGACGTCACAGGAGAAAGCCACCAGGGATAGGATGACGTGGAAGGCCATGATCGCCCACTTTCTAAAAGGACATGGCATATAGAAGGAACATATATATGCAAACTGTTTATATGAAATTATTATGTGGATATAAAATGGTAGATCAGTTCTATATTATAATCAATAAATAAACTGATCCCTCATTTTGTGGCCTACGTATCACCTACGTCCTGAAAGGACAAGGCACATAGAAGAAGAAGAAGAAGAAGAAGAAGAAGAAGATGATGATGAGAAAACAAATTCATGGATTTATGCAAAAAAGATGACACTAGAATGATGTCAAAATCTGCAAGAAATGTTTCATTGTTTAATAATTAGTAGGGGATCAGTTTATTACTTAATAACAACAGAAAACCGATCCCCCACTTTGTGACCACTAGAAAATTTACTTATGTTTCTAACTATTATCCTCATTCAGTCAGTTAAGTGCCATACGTGATCCACGCTTTGGGCGATCAACTCTCGAACGAGACATGACTGACTAGGTTGCCATTGCTTTTTGCGGTAGACTGGTTGCCAACCAAGGCTATAGAACCCTAATCTGTTATATTATTTGACCCATAACTGGAGAGAAGAGATGGATTAATAACTTTCCCAAGGGTATTTGCGCGTAAGTAAATGCAAGGAATTTAACTGGAATTCGAACTCGGTTCCCCGATTTGGCGTTCCGAGTCGATATCCACTGCACCACAACGCACATACGCTGGATAGTTGTGCTTAGTTTAATTTGTACCGTACCTAAATATAGGTAGAAAAAACAAGTTTTAATAAGACAGATAAAGGGGCCCGTCATCAGGTCGGGATTTCGGAGGTAGTATGCGCCGGGCCTGCATTTGTGCGTCAGGGACATTCAAAAAGTGAATGATCATCATGGCATCCCACAATTTTCTTCCCTTTACAGCGCTTAATAAACTTTTTGCTATCATTCCTAATCACTGTTCTCTCAAACATATGATTCTTGTTTTCTTTTTTCTTTTTTTCATATATTTTTTATTCTATGATACGGCTCCCTCTACTCTATTACATCCCAACTTTTATAAGGTAGTATTCATATGAAATACATAATTATGTACAACTAGTAGTATAGCCCGACGTTGCTCGGGTGTAATGAAAGTTTTAAAACTAATCCATGGTCCTGGAGCTCAGACTCTTTGGATGTTCGCACGAAAGACTAAAAAGCAATAGTTGTTTCCAGTTAAAGCGAAACCGTTGACTGAAAGAAAAATGAATGGATGTAAGTCAAATTTTGATTTCCTGGTATCGATATCAAATAAGCTTTTTTCGTCGTAAACTGAATTTTGAAGGCTAAATAAGTCCTCTGAGTAAATGGTATCATGTCTGAGACTAAGAACTACAATTATACCTACTTAGAGCCAAACCCGAAGCAAAAACTAAAATAAAAGGGCTGAAAAAATACAGACATACAGGCAGATGAACAGACGCACACACAAACATCTTGCCTTTTATATATATATATATATATATATATTATCTGCACTATTTTAAGAACTGCAACCTTGAAATTTCTGAATATCATTTCTTATGTCTTTGTCTATGAGTGTATCAAATTTGATTAAAATCGGATCACTCCTTGTATAACCTGATTTTTTCGATTATCGATTTTCAATATTTATCGGTAGTACCTCGACACAAAACCTAGCTAAGAACACTTGCAGACGCTTATAGTACAACTGTGTAAATTTTAAAGAAAATCGGTTCAGCTGTTTCGGAGTCTGTAGGTAACGGACACACACACACACACAGACATACACACACAGACAAAGCTCTATTTATAAATAAGTTTAGCTAATGGAGGTATTCAATTTAAATTCGAGCTGGGGGAACCTCGACAGGGCTCCGCCGAATGGTAGTGTTTTATCTGGGGAAAATCGACAGTAGGCCTGACTTGGTTTTTTGCAGGGTCAGTGGTATATTTTTGGCCGAGATAATAGACCCCGAGACGCCACTTTTAAAATGGCCTCGTCCCACATTCTGCCTATGTAAGGAGGCAGATAAATACAGAGTGACTATACTGATTAGAACTCATCGCTTCCTCACTGTCTACGGGCAGGAGTAACACAGACAAGTCTCCGCCGAAGGTTAGAGCCTCATCTGGGGAAAATCGATAGTAACCCTGGCCCGGTCTTGTGCAGGATCAACGGTACATTTTTTGGCCGAGATTAAAGACCCGGAGACCCCACTTTAAAAATGCCATTGTGACGCATTCTGCTGATGTAAGGAGGCAGATAAATTCAGAGTGATTATACTGATACTGGGCAGAAGTAACCCAGACAAGGGTCTGCCAACGGTTAGAGGCTTGTCTGGGGAAAATCGACAGTATCACTGGCCTGGCCTTGTACAGGATTAACGGGATATTTTGGCCGAGCTTAAGGGCTCGAAGACCTCAATTTATGCAGCATTCCGTCTATGTCGGAAGTCAGATAAATACAGTAGGATTATACTGACTAGCACTTCACTAGCACCGTGTCTACTTCACGCAGCGTGTGAGTCTTGTCATTGTTGATATACTATTATTCCCAACCTCCGTTTTGGTGATTAACCAAGCAATGACCTTTTAGGGTTAAAACATTTAGAAACAAGGAAAAGAGTACTAAACTGTTACGTGATATCTGTCCTTTTGCGCGGCAGTGAGTACCGGATATCTTCAAAGATGAAAAGAAAACTTGAAGCAACAGAAATATGCCAAGAAGATGAGAAACGAAGAGTCGTGTAATGAGGAAGGAGGGCTTGAAAATCTGATACTCATAAGGCGGATTCACAAAAATAAGGACAAAGAAAAACAGTGCTTAACATACTTGATGAGTAAATAGAAGATAGAACAAGGTTTTGGAGAAATAGCAAATAAAAGAAAAAGAAGATGTGGAGGATCATAATCGTCTTCTTCCTAAAGTGACACAGCAGATAAACAAGATTTTTTATAGTAATCATTTCACCCCAAGCAAAGCAGTACTGTCACTGGTGCTCAGGGGGCTACATAAGACGAGAATGAGGAGCAAGTTACAGTGGGTGTCAGAAAAGTATGAGAACACTGTTGTGAAGAGAGCTGCATGAGAATAGAGTGGACGGGGAAAATAACATGATACAAGGGCTGTCAGGGAAAGGATGCGAGTCAAAAAAATAAGAGATGGCAATGCATTAAAATTCTTGGAGATTGTAGCTATCGGGGAATCAAGTATACGGAAGGGGAGTCCACGTGCGGGAAGTGCGAAAAAAGAAGCTAATAGAGTAGAAGTGGAGGGTGAAGTGAAAATGAGTTTTCTATGGTCGGTTAATTTCTGTGTGTTATATGCAACACAAAAGAAGCCTATCTCGTCACGGGATCTATATATCACCGAAGAACAACGGTAAAGATTAGGCAGGTAGCCATAAAAGCTTGTACCCGTCCGGCCGAAGAGGACACTGGTTCAATGAAGACGGTATAATTCAGCGGTTTACCAGAACAATCGAAATAGATCCTCCGACTTCAAAAGAGTCGATAATAATAGAGGGATCAGTAAGTATCGATTTTATTAATTATGAATTCACAGATACACAGATTTCATTGCAATATTTTATGGCCTGCCGCCAAAAAAAAAAAAAAACTTTTTGTCGGGTGGTAAAGAGTGGGTGGGAGACACAGTATAAATCAATATTGAAAAAAGATGATCACAGTAAATATATATTTTATTTTTGTCGATGGTCTTCACGATTTTAGTATATATGCATGTGTACAATTCCCTAGTGCTATTTTTAGAAAACTAGAAACACAGAGACATAGATAGAAAGGTAGACGGAGAGAGAATGAGGAAGAGAGAGAGAGAGAGAGATAGAGAGAGAGAGAAAAGGGAGATGTAAAGAGATATAATTAAATTAGGTAAAAGAGATGAAGAAGGAGAGGAAATAGCCATGCTGACTGAAATCATAGATAGATAGATAGATAGATAGATAGATAGATAGATAGATAGATAGATAGATAGATATGAACAGACTTAGATAGATAGATAGATAGATAGATAGATAGATAACTTACATAGATAGATAGATAGATAGATAGATAGATAGATAGATAGATAGATAGGATATGAACATTGTTATAGATAGATAGATAGATAGATAGATAGATAGATAGATAGATAGATAGATAAGCTTACATAGATAGATAGATAGATAGATAGATAGAGAAGCTTACATAGATAGATAGATAGATAGATAGATAGATAGATAGATAGATAGATAGATATTAAGAGAACTTACATAGATAGATAGATAGATAGATAGATAGATAGATAGATAGATAGATAGATAGATATGAACATTGTGATAGATAGATAGATAGATAGATAGATAGATAGAGTTAGATAGATAGATAGATAGATAGATAGATAGATAGATAGATAGATAGATATTAAGAGAACTTACATAGATAGATAGATAGATAGATAGATAGATAGATAGATAGATAGATAGAGACTTACATAGATAGATAGATAGATAGATAGATAGATAGATAGATAGATAGATAGATAGATAGATAGATAGAGAGATAGATAGATAGATAGATAGATAGATAGATAGAGAACTTAGATAGATAGATAGATAGATAGATAGATAGATAGATAGAGCTTAGATAGATAGATAGATATTAGATAGATAGATAGATAGATAAAGATTAGATAGATAGATAGATAGATAGATAGATAGATAGATAGATAGATAGTGTCATACATAGATAGATACATAAATGAAGTGGTACTGTAATGTTTCGTGACTATGCCTTTTATTAGATCCATTGCCCTATGTCCAGTGCAAAGGTTTTCTCATCCCCACTCACTTCATCTAGGGTTAATATGTTTCCTAACTCAACTACATATCAATTTTCATAGCAATTTCTAAGAAGTTATCAGTCAGCCTAATGAGACAAAAAATACAAGGATAGTCTGGTTTCGTTAAAGGCACTAGTACCGTGAATGTAATATCTATGCCCAGAATAATGTCAGAGAGACTATTACACATGCAGATATATGTGCGACTATATACTATACTGTGCAAATGTATTAGAACAAGAAATCTTTTACCTTTTCTTTCCGATTTTATAGATATATATATATAATTTAAATTTAAAATCAATAGTCATCTCCTGTCTTATTAACTTGCCTCCTCTCTTTCACGCTTTTTTCTCCGTCCACCCCACACTCATCAGTATTCTCATCCTTCTCATACCCTCTTCCTGACACCCCCATGTAACCTGTCACTCTTTCTCATAACATTCCTCCTATGTAATCCCCTGCACAACAGTGGCAGCAAAATGCCTAGCTTGCGTCCACACGATTATTAAAAAAAAGCAGATAGATTGATAGATAGATTAATTAACAAGAAGAGATAGACTGGTATATATGAAAAAATATGATATGTTCAAACACATAAATAAATAAAATTCGAGGAACAACAACGAATATCTGAATGAGAAAAATTATGACATGACTTAGCGGGAACCTTTAACTTCCGTTTGGTTACACTATTCTTTGAAATTCTTCTTGTCAATTCTACATCCCCTGTCATTGTGTCCTCTACCCAACTTTCAGCTAACACAAATATATTCATACTAACCAACAGGCAAACAGACACACAAACATAGAAGCACACGCAGATATTGGATATTAATTCTCTTATCACAGCAAACAAAGAAACCACGTCGGCGTGACATTAGCGATCGTAACGAAAAGAATTTTGAATCGGGATACGTTGTAAAAGATGGCAGAAATTGATTCAAAGATAGCGAGACTAGAATGGCTCGATCGACGAGATTTCTGCAGGAGATAACAAGAATAAGTTGCTCCAGACATGCGAGTAGAAAATGCCGGTGTGACCGGGAAGGTAGAAGAGATTTGGAGAAAGAACACGATTTTTTTTTAGGAATTATCGCATTCACCTGTTTACAAAACACAAGCAAAACATATACCATAGAGTTAAAAGTATGAATCAACGGCTCCTTCCCTCATTTATAGGTTAAATAGTATCAATTGTATCACGAAATACCATTGTTATTTTAGAAATAATATCTAACGTTTTATTCAATTTCTTCTTCATAAAAGCCTTAGTTCGAGTAGTCGTTACGAGTCACATTCCTGAAGGCTAGCGTCAGACATACCGAGAGATGACAAAAACATTAGTTTTTCTCAGTCGATTAAAAGAGAGCAGTTATTTTGACTTTTGATATGTTTTTATCATCTGAAATAATATTTTTTTCCTTCCTTCAGCGTGACTGGTGCTAATCTTGCAATAATAGAAGACAGAAAGTGTGACACAGAGATCCGAAAGCGAATTGGCACGGCGAAGAACGCGTTCCAGAAGCTGAGTAAAGTATAAAGAGACAGGAAAATTTTGTTAGAAACAAAGAAAAGAGTTCTGGATTACTATGTGCTGTCAGACCTTCAATGTGGCAGTAAATGCTGGACAATATCATCAAAGATGAAGGAAAAACTTGAAGCAACTGAAATGTGGTTCTACAGAAGGATGCTGGATATAAAGTGGGGGATCAGTTTCATATTGCAATCAATATATAAACTGACTCCTCACTTTGTGGTTACAGCAGTTTCTATACATTTATATTCCTGAGATCCAAAAGCACAAGGAAGCATTCCAGAAGTTGAGCAAAATATTAAGAAACAGGACAATTTCGCTAGAAACAAAGAAGAGAGTACTGGATTGCTATGTGATGTCAGTTCTTCAATATGGCAGTGAATGTTGGACAATATCATCAAAGATGATGAAAAAACTTGAAGCAACTGAAATGTGGTCCTACAGAAGGATGCTGCGGATATCATAGATCGAGCATGGGAGCAATGACGAGATTTTGGAAATGATGGAAACGAAAAAGGAAATTAATACTGAGCATCAGGAGGAGACAGCTAAAGTTCCTGGGACATGCAATGAGGAAGGAGGGCTTGGAAAACCTGATACTAACAGGCCAGATATGGGAGAAAAAGAGTCAGGGGAAAGCAGCGGATAGCATATTTGAAGGGTCTGAGCAGGTGGATCACAGAACGGAGATTGCGTGGTTTAACAGAAGAAAGCGTTCTAAGTACCACCAAGGATAGGGAGACGTGGAGAGCAATGATCGCCTACGTCCTGAAAGGACAAGGAACAAAGAAGAAGAAAAAAGAAGAAGAAGAAAGTTTTTTTATTTTTTTATTTTCGCAGACATGAAGTGAAAATAATATATCGAATCAAATTCTTGATCGGCTGCTTTTAAAGTTGGTTCACAGTCAATCAGTCAGTCAAGTGGCATACGTGATACACGCTTCGGCGATCATGTCTAGAAAGAGAAATGATTGATTGGGCAAAAGATTATTCCGCAGTAGGTTGCCATTACCTTCTGCGGTAGACTGGTTGCCATATAAGAGTGTTTGAATAAAAAGGATGGATTAAACATGAATCCATTTTAATTCTTAATATATATATATATATATATATATATATATATATATATATATATATATATATTGGAAAGAATATTAATAAAAAGTTTTGAATTTAAAAATGTACTTTTTTTGGACAGTATTTGTTTATTTTTATTATTGTATTTTATATTTCAGACCGCCCTCGGTCCTTCATCAGAAACGAGTGGTTTTTAAATTTGAATTAGAAGCGTATTTCACGATAGCGTCCGAATATTTTTTTTGTTTACATCACGTGGTGTAAACAAAAAAAAATATTCGGACGCTATCGTGAAATACGTTTCTAATTCAAATTTAAAAACCACTCGTTTCTGATGAAGGA
Organism: Ascarosepion bandense; assembly: GCA_037127315.1. Taxonomy (NCBI): domain Eukaryota; kingdom Metazoa; phylum Mollusca; class Cephalopoda; order Sepiida; family Sepiidae; genus Ascarosepion; species Ascarosepion bandense. The sequence goes on along the minus strand of JBBBDQ010001740.1, from coordinate 781,196 downwards.
CCGAGGGCGGTCTGAAATATAAAATACAATAATAAAAATAAACAAATACTGTCCAAAAAAAGTACATTTTTAAATTCAAAACTTTTTATTAACATTCTTTCCTATACATATTAAGACAGTATACGTGGATCATCACTATATAGAGATATATATATATATGTTGAATTGTGATTATACTTAGTGCCAAGATTGTTTTTTTTTTCAGTGGTTTAGTGATAAAAAGCAATTTTGAAAAGCAGGATTTTTCCGTCGTAGAGTGCTCGATATCGAGATGGAGGGTTAATAGGATTGATGCAGAAATGTTTGCTGAGCAGAATCATGCCAACTTCGAAGTTATGACAGGGCTAAATTTTTAGTCTTTTTTTTTTTTTAATCATATCAACCCGAGCAAGGCTGTAACGCGACTGATGTGCAGGGGGCTACGTAGGAGTGAAAAGATTTGGAAAAGAGAAAACCGGAAACTACATCCCAAACAGGGAACAAGGGATGAGCCTCTACACCTGTACAATAGACGTGGGCGGAGTGTGAACCGGCGATAGTTTAGTCTATCTACTCCAATTAAAGTCGAAATTTTCATATGTTTAAAAAAAATTGTAGATCTCAAATATCTTTTGCATTGTCCATCTGTACCTTGTCAGTCAGTTAAGTGCCATACGCGAAACACGCTTGGGCGATCATGTCTCGAAAGAAACATGACTGACTGGGCAGAATATTATCCCGCAGTAGGTTGCTTTCTGCGGCAGACTGGTTGCCGACCAAGGCTATAGAACCTAATCTGTCCTGTTATTTAACCCATAACTGGAAAGAAGAGACGGATTAATACCTTTCCCAAAGCTATTTGCGCGTAACTGAATGCAATGAATTCGGCTGGAATTTGAACTCGGCTCCCCGATTTCTCGTTCCGAGCCGATATCCAATGCACCACAACGGTCATCCTTTCGAGACATGATCGCCCAAGCGTTTATCACGTATGGCACTTAATTGACTGACTGAATACAACTTTAAAGTCCGAAAATACTAGATCTAACTATCTTACAATTATAATCAAACACATCGTTAAGGGAATAGAACACAAATTATAAAAAAAATCCTCTCACTAAACAATCTTCGATGAAAGGAAAACAAGGTTATGAAAGGGCCTTAAAAGAAAGTGACCATGAAGGTAAATTAAAATACAAACATCAGTTTAACCATCACAGACAATCGCTCTTCCCGACCATTAACATGAATCAGGCTTCTCTCCCTAAAAGTAAAACACTGCGCCTCCTCGGATTAACTCTCACATCAGACCTTAAGTGAAATAACTATATAAAATCCATAGCTAAATCCGCTACTAAGAAAGACGGTTCTCTGTGTTGAGCCAGGAAGTTTTTTTCCAATCCGAAACAATCCTGCACATATACAAATCTACCATCCGACCGTGCATTGAATATTGCTGCCATATGTAGTCAGGTGCTCCTGCTATCCACCTAGGTGTCCTTGACAAAATTTAACGGAGAGTCTGTAATGTGATCAATCCTGACTTGGCAGCTAGGCTACAGTCGCTTTCTCACCGACGTAATGTGGCTTGTCTGTGTCTCTTCTCCAAATACTTTCACGACTTCTGCTCCGATGAACATAGCTCACTGGTACACCTGTGTATAAATTGCTTCGAGCCACAAGATTAGCAACTAGGTCCCACCCTTTTACTTTGAAACCGATAAATTGTAAACGCAAATTCTACACCAGCAGCTTCTTTTCTCGCACTTCCCGCCTGTGTAATTTCTTTCCGCTTACTTACTTTCCTGACAGCTACAATCTCCAAGAATTTAAATGTAAAGTCAATAGTCATCTCCTATCTCACTAACCAGCATCCTCTTTCTCATGGAATTCCCTTCCGTTTACTTCCTTTCCTGACAGTACAATCTCCAAGAATTTAAATGTAAAGTCAATAGTCATCTCCTATCTCACTAACCTGCATCCTCTTTCTCATGGAATTCCCTTCCGTTTACTTCCTTTCCCGACAGCTACAATCTCCAAGAATTTAAATGTAAAGTCAATAGTCATCTCCTATCTCACTAACCTGCATCCTCTTTCTCATGGAATTCCCTTCCGTTTACTTCCTTTCCTGACAGCTACAATCTCCAAGAATTTAAATGTAAAGTCAATAGTCATCTCCTATCTCACTAACCTGCATCCTCTTTCTCATGGAATTCCCTTCCGTTTACTTCCTTTCCTGACAGCTACAATCTCCAAGAATTTAAATGTAAAGTCAATAGTCATCTCCTATCTCACTAACCTGCATCCTTTCTCTCGTGTTTTTTCTCCGTCCACCCCACTCATCAGTATTCTCTTCCTTCTAATACTCTCTTCCTGACACCCCCTGTAACCTGTCACTCTTTCTCATAACATTCCTCCTATGTAACCCCCTGCACTACAGTGGCAGAAAAATGTCTAGCTTGGGGCCACACGATTATTTAAAATAAATAAAAAATAAACAAAAGAAAAATAAAACTAGAAAAAAAAATTAGTTTGTTCAACTCACCGTTTAACATAGATCCAAAAGCCAAAATAGTGTAAATATTTTTTTAATTAATTAATGAAGACTTTCCAAAAAACTTGGAATTAAATAAAATATTTAATAGAAATTCAATTAAATTAAGTTATAGCTGTACTAGTCATTTAGAAAAATACAGAAAAAGGCCTAACACCAGAAAGTTAAAAAACATAACATGCGACATAATGTCAATAACAAGGAATGCAACTGTAGGGACAAAAACAAATATCCACTCGACGGACTTTATAAAACAGAAGGAGTTATTTACAAAGCAAAAGTACATTATGCAGATAGACAAAGAAAAACATATTTACGATCTACAAAAGGTATTTTTAAAAACAGATGGAATAATCACAAGTCTACTTTCAAGCTGGAAAACGTTAAAAATTTTACCAGACTAGCTAACAACGCGTGGAAATTAAAAAACAAAAATTAAAAAAAAATCTTTATATATCATGGACCATAATGAAAATATCAAGCCTTACAACGGTGGAGATGTCTGCAGATTGTGCTAAGAGAAAAAGTTAGCCATAATATTGTTTCCAGAACAAAAAAAAAAAAAAATTAAATGAAAGATCAGAAATAATGTCTAGATGTAATCACACCAAAAATATATCCTAAAATAAAACAAATCTGTATGAAAGATTTTAAGATCCTTAATATATACTACTTCTTCTTCTTCTATGTGCCATGCACTTTCAGGACGTAGGCGATAATGGCCTTCCACGTCTCCCTATCCCTGGTGGCTCTTAGCACGCTTTCTCCTGTTACACCACGCAACCTCCATTCTGTCATCCACTAGCTCAAGCCCATAAATCTAGAATATAAATGTATAAAAACTAGCATGGCCACAAAATGATGGATCAATTTATATATTGATTATAATATAGAACTGATCCCCCATTTTATATTCATATTATAATTTATTATAAACAGTTGGCATATATATACGCCTCCTTGGTCTCACACTTTCAGCGGACCTCAGGTAGAATGACTATATCGAATCCATTGCTAAATCCGCTGCTATGAAAGTCGGTTCTCTGTGCAGTGCCCGGGGGTTTTTTCCGTCTGAATCTATCCTGCACATTTATAAATCTACCATCCGCCCGTGCATTGAATACTGTTGCCATATCTTGTCGGGTGCCCCTGCTATTCTCCTTGGGCTTCTAGACAAGGTACAGCGGAGGGTCTGTAATGTGATCGATACCGACTTAGCAGACCGCCTGCAGTCTCTCTCTCACCGGCGCGACATGGCTTCCCTGTGTCTCTTCTATAAATACTTTCACGGCTTCTGCTCCGATGAACTTAGATCACTGGTGCCTCCTAGGTTCGAATTTGCACGAGATACTAGATTAGCAACTAGATCCCACCCTTTTACAGTGAAACCGATAAAATGCAACCGCACCTTCTACTCCGACAGTTTCTTTTCTCGCACTTCTCGACTGTGGAATTCTCTTCCACATGACTGCTTTCCCGACGGCTACAATCTCCAGGAGTTTAAATGTAAGGTCAATAGACACCTCCTAACAAACTAACTTCCATTCTTTCAAACACACTAACTTCCATTCGTTCAAACACTCTTCCCACCCACCCAACTATCTATCACCCCCCTTATGACATTTCCTATATCTAACCACTCTTTCTATTTACCTTCCCCAATGTAGCCCCAAGCACAATAGTGGCAGTGGAATGCCTTGGTTGGGGTGAAATGATTAAAAAAAAATAAGGCGATTTCTCAAAAGGAATATTTTTCCATTGACACTGCTATTGTTTAATATTATGTTTTCTCCCTTCGCAATGAATATTAATTTTTGATCGATAATTTGAATATTAACAAAATTCAAACACATGAAGTGAATTCATGCACGTTTGTTCTTTGGTAATTTAAGACAAAAAAATTATCTATTAGATTCCATATTTTTTTATGCTATTTATATTTTTTTACTTGTTGTCCTTATTGCCATATTCACGACGTTTCTGTCGTTGTACGCTCCGGCTTTCTTCAGGATGATATTTTAAACAGAAACGTTTATTTTGTCAACGCAGGTAAATTGTTCTAGTTCTACGTGTCATGCCTTTGGATATGACTGTTTTTCTCTTGATAACCCAGCTTGTGAAGTTTTTTTCCCTGCGGATGTGGCCAGGCACTGAACTAACAACACCTTTTGTCACGTCAATATTTGCAATATCTCATCTGAGAATTATAATCAGTCAGTTAAGTGTCATAAGTGATATACGCTTAAGCGATCATTTCTCTTTAAAGACATGACTGTCTAGGCAGAAGATTTTCCCGGAGAAGGTTGCCATTACATTCTCCGGGAAAATCTAGCCAGTCAAGGCTATAGAACACAACTTGTTCTGCTATGCAATCCTTTCATCCATATCAGTCAGTTAAGTGCTATACGTGATACACGCTTGGGTGATCATGTCTCGAACGAGATATGACCGACTAGACAGATTATCCCGCAGTAGGTTGCTATTACTTTCTGCGGTAGACTAGTTGCCAGCCAAGGCTATAAAACCCAGTCTGTTCTGCTATTCAATCGTTTTCTCCATATTAGTAAGTTAAGTGCCATACGTGATACATGCTTAGATGATCATGTCTCAAAAGAGATATGACGGAGTAGGCAGATTATTTCTCACTAGATTACCATTACTTTCTACTATAGACTGGTTGCCAGCCAAGGCTACAGAACCCTATCTGTCTTGTTATTTAACTCATAACTGGAGGAAAGTGACGGAAAAATACCTTCCCCACAGTTATTTGCGCGTAAGTGAATGCAAGGAATTCAACTGTAATTCGAACTTAAATCTCTAATTTCTCGTTCTGGGCCGATATTCATGACCCACATCCGAGAATTATAAACAGATATTTTTTTTAATGTGAATTTTTTTTTTAATCGTGTCACCCCAAGCAAGGCATTTCACTGGCACTATGGCGCAGGGGGTTACACAGAGGGATTGGGCATGGGAAATGTCAGAAGGAGGGTGATAGACGGCTTAGGATGTAGATAGGGAGAGAGTTGGAGAGAGTGGGTGTGAGTTAGTGTGTTAGGAGGTGTCTATTGACCTTACATTTAAACTCCTGGAGGTTTTGCCGTCCGGGAAGCAAGGATGCGGTAGGGAATTCCACAGGCGGGAAGTGCGAGGAAAGAAGCTGTTGGAGTAGAAATTGAGGTTACATTTCATCGGTTTCACTGTAAAAGGGTGGGACCTAGTTGCCAATCTAGTATCTCGTGCAAATTCACATCTAGGGAGCACCAGTGATTTAAGTTCGTCATAGCAGAAGCCATGAAATTATTTATAGAAGAGGCACAGGGAAGCCCCGTCACGCCGGTGAGAGAGATACTGCAGGCGGTCAGCCAAGACAGTATCAATCACATTACAGATTCTTCACTGTATTTTGTCAAGAACCCCGAGGAGAATAGTAGGGGCACCCGACCAGATGTGGCAGCAGTACTCAATACACGGGAGGATGGTGGATTTATATAATTGCAGGATAGATTCAGGCGGAAAGAATTTCCGGGCCCTGCACAGAGAGCCGAATTTCATAGCTGCGGATTTAGCAGTGGATATATATTTTCAACATGATAAAAATATGAACCTCCTAAATATTAGGTTGTTACACAGAAACTGACACATAATCGGTTGTTTCTATCGGTTTCCGGTTCACACTCCACCCACATTCCGTCTCTACTCCTTTCAGCTATAGTCTAAAGAGCAGGATAGAAAATCTTCTGCCCAGTCAGTCATGTATCTTTCGAGACATGATCGCCCAAAGCGTGTATCACGTATGGCACTTAACTGACTGACTGAAGATAATAGTTGGAAACATGGTTAAGGCTTCTACTGGTCATAAAGTGGAGGATCCGTTTATTACTTCATAACAATAGGAAACTGATCCCCCACTAATTACTACTTATTAATACAATCCGTCTCTTCTACCTTCAGCTATAGTTTAAAGAGCAGGATAGAAAATCTTCTGCCCAGTCAGTCATGTATCTTTTGAGACATGATCGCCCAAAGCGTGTATCACGTATGGCACTTAACTGACTGATTGAAGATAATAGTTGGAAACATAGTTAAGGCTTCTACTGGTCATAAAGTGGAGGATCCGTTTATTACTTCATAACAATAGGAAACTGATCCCCCACTAATTACTACTTATTAATACAATCCGTCTCTTCTACCTTCAGCTAGAGTTATTAAGTGTGGGTTGTTTTAATTTAATGTAGATGTCCTCCAATATCTGAAGGTTCTTTTTTTCTGTGTGTATGAGTAAGGATTATTGTATTATTGACTAAAATCTTTCTTATATTACCTACATGACTATGCTTTTTTTAAAAAATATTGTTTAATTGAGGATGTGCCTTGTGTTACAGTGGATATCGGCTCGGAACGAGAAACCGAGGAGCCGTGTTCGAATTCCAGTTGAATACATTGTATTCACTTACGCGCAAATACCCTTGGGAAAGGTATTAATCCGTCTCTTCCTTCCAGTTATGGGTTAAATAGCAGGACAGATTGGGTCCTATAGCATTGGTCGGCAACCAGTCTACCGCAGAAAGCAATGGCAACCTACTGCGGGATAATCTTCTGCCCAGTCAGTCATGTCTCTTTCGAGACCTGATCGCTCAAAGCGTGTATCACGTACGGCACTTTATTGACTGACTATAACTCAACTTTCTAAGTTATTTGTTCACCACTGTAGTAACCAGGTACTGAACTCACAACCCGTTGGGTTAAGTCACTAGATCTAATCAGCGCATTTTTCCACTGAGCCATGTGTCTTTGATATTTGATTTTTTTTTTTATCTTTAAACAGGTTACTAAAAAAGGATTGCTGGAGTAGACGTGTCCATGAATCGGTGTAAATCAACACAATGCATAGATGTCATCGATCAGTGGCGTGTTTACACTTACCAGCTGATCAAGTACATTCGACACCGTGATTGAACTACCGACACCAACCTGCAATGTTCCACTTTTTTATTTGTGCTCCCTGTCATTTAAGTTAAAAAAAAAAATGAATGAGAGAAAAAAGAAATCATGTCAAATATAAATGCTATGTGACTCGTGGTGGTTCCGAGCAAAGCGAGGGACCGGATGTTTGCCTTCGGAGTTCCAGAAAGCATATGACCAAAACTGGTCTTTGCGTACCCGGCTCCACGCAGATCTTCCGGCAGAAAAACCAAAAATTAATAAATATCAAATTCCTTTTCGCGAGCCTACGTGAATTTTGTTTATCGTCCAATGGGAAGCCCAGAATTAAATACGGGTGTGAATTCACAAATGACTTGCTGGAACCCAAAAAGACGAAATAAAAAGCCGACACTGGAAGCATCGCCAGTTGAGAAACTTCGAGCATAATTAGCACGTCAAGCTCGCCTCCTTTTCTCTCTCATCTCCTTGTTCGCTGTCCCCTGAGCTACTTACCCGATTAACGGAGTGGAGACATCAAAGACATGGCTAACAAACGCTCACACATACATACGCACAAACTCTCTTTTCGGCATTTACTGCTATAAATATTTTAACGTCCTTTGAACCCATCCTAAAGACATTATTTATAAAAAAAAAACCTTAATTGATATGTGTGTATATATAAATGTTGTTTCTATAATCAGTTTGATTTTGTTTTATAACACTTTTTATAACTTATAGTGGGCTATCTACTAACGAGGCCAAATTCAGTTAATCTGTTTAAACATACAACTACGTTTCACTAGAACGGGTAATCCACTATAGACTCAGTGTTTCTTGTTTAGATCCCTGAAAATTCTAGTTAGACGACCCTGGATAATTCTCGGGGTTCTCAACAAGATCCACAGTAGTATCTGCAATGTAATTGGTCTTGACCTGGCAGATCGACTACAGTCGCTTTCTCACCGACAAGATGAGTCTCCCCTCTGTCTCTTCTACAAATATTTTTACGGCTTCTGCTCCGACGATCATAGCTCGCTGATGTCAACTCAATACGAATTTACTTGAGCAACTAGACTGGCAACAAGGTTCCACCCATTTACAGTGAAACCAACCAAATTCAGCCGTCACTTCTACTCCATTTCTTTCTTTTCTTGCATTTCCCGCCTGTGGAACTCCTTTCCGTATACTTGCTTTCCTGGCTGCCACAATCTCCAAGAATTTAAATTGCAACGTCAATTGCCATCTCTTATACCCTTGACTCCGATCTTTCTCTTATTCTTTTTCCCAACGCCCCTTCCGTCCTGTTATTCTCCTTTTTTAACTCTACTCTCACGCAGCACTCACCATTATTTTCATCCTTCCTTTACCCATTCTCTGACTCCCCCTCTAACCGGTTCTTTTCCTCTTATATAAATATAATATTTCGAGATCAGAATCACATCTTCAGATTGTTTGAGAGCTTATCACGCAATATATTTGAAGGTTAAGTCAAACTACACTTATCACTTATTTTCATATATCTCCTCTCACGTAACCCACTGCGCACCAGTGGTAGTACTGCCTCGCTTTGGGTGAAACGATTGTAAAATAAATAAATGAATAAAATAAAAGAAAAGAAAAATAATTAAATAAATAAAACAAAAAATGGCAATTTTCGGTCAGTGAGGTTTTTACAAATTGTGGGTATCTATGTGCCTTTTTAAAACACTTTCTTCAGATAAAAGAGACGATTTGTGTATGACCAATATAGGTTACTGATTCATGAGAAAAAACACACAGTAAAATTAATACATTATATTGATCGTCCCTATTTCAGATCTGACCGCATTATTTTAAGCAGTCATGACCAGATATCCGGATTAAATTTTCTTTCATACATTATAAGTTTTACATGTGTTTCGCATAGCAAATTTGCACTTGTAGTCATCATATATATATATATATATATATATAAAACTACTAAAAAGTTGTAAGTTTAAAAATGTATTTTTTGACAGTATTTATTTATTTCTATTATTATATTTGATATTTCAGACCGCCCTCGGCCTTTCATCAGAAACAAATGATTTTAAAATTTGAATTAGAAACGTTTTCTCGAGGAGCGTTCGTCGAGAGATTGTTTACATCACATGACGCAGAAAGCGACAGATTTTTTTTATATTTGTAAACGTAGACCTATCTTTAATAATACTTAGAAATGTTGTTTCAAAGAAAATGTTTTTAAGTGTATCTAAAAAATATTTAACTATTGAAATATTTATAAAGATTCAAAACACCTAAGTCCCTATTTAACCCTAGCCTGTATGTATTTAATTTTAAAATCCAGTCTTTTTCTTTCTTTCTGCATGAGTATGTAGAACTAAAATCAGAATCTATTAGTAAACATTTGCAGTTTTCTAATGTGTGTCCCGGTTGATTGAAGTGTTGGGCTATGGGAGAATACGGGTTGTTTTGGCGTCTGCTTAGTTTGTGATTATTGAAACGGAATCTAAAGCTATTTCCAGATTCACCAATGTATCCACTATTTGGACATATTACACAGAAGAGAAAATATATTATGTTTTGGCTGTCATATATATATATATATATATATATATATTGCGTATACATATATATATATATATTGCGTATATATATATTTTTAATCATATCACCCCGAGCAAGGCGGTAACGACACTGATGTGCAGGGGGCTACATAGGAGTGAAAAGATTGGAAAAGAGAAAGCCGGAAACCACATCCTAAACAGGGAATAAGGGATGAGCCTCTTGACCTGTTCAATAGACGTGGGTGGAGTGTGAACCGGGCGATAGTTTAGTCTATCTGCGCATATTTACATATATATATATATATATATATAGCGTATATATATATATATTGCGTATTTGGGCAGCGTTTTAGTGTAGTGGATATTAGAGAATGCATATTTACCAAAAAAACATAGATTTCTCAATTATTAAAAAAACATAAAAAACATAAAACATAAAACATTAAACATAAAACATAAAAACAGATTTCTCTATTATTCAGGCTGATAGATATCAATATACTACTAATTATATTATAATAATTATATTATATTATAATATATATATATATATTTTCTAAACATATACTGTTAAATATAAGAGACAATGAATGTCTATTATGTTTAATCATGAGCCGTCCTAAACGTCGTATTTTGGCTTTAATTTCAGTTGAAAATAAAGACAAAAATTCTCCAACATTTGGACAATTTTTTATTAATTTGCTTCTAAGCTTTCGGCTCACATGAGCCATCTTCAGAGAGGTTATTTAGACGGTAATACAATAACATCCACCATCACGATTTGAAATGTTGGAGAATTTTTGTTAGACCAGTACACAGTTGTATTAAAAAAGTGTTCAATACAATTATATTGTAGAACTTTTGAATATTCTTAATTTGTAAAACGGGTAATTACGTGACCTACTTTTTTGCTATGTGGTGTCTTCAGACTGATTTTACCGCGTTTTTTTTTAAGAATTCTCACGTAACGGTGATTGTTTTTTTGTTTTTTTTTAACGCTCACTAACGGGGAATTTTTGAACGCGCAATTTTTAAAATTACAAGAAATTGTAACGTTTTTATCCATGATTGTATGAACCTAATATGTATTTTATGGTATACTTACACTTAGTCATAATTTCTGTTCTTTCATTCAATAATTTATTTTTGTTTGAGAATAGCATAATCGCTAACTCTTGTTTTTTTTGTGGGGGGTGGGCAAAGTCTACATATTTTGACGCCGTTGTAAGGCTTGGCTGTTTCCACTATACTCTACGTTATATATATATATATATATATATATATATATATATATATATATATAGTGATGATCCACGTATACTGTCTTAATATGTATAGGAAAAACTATTAAAAAGTTGTAAGTATTAAAAATGTATTTCTGATGAAGGACCGAGGACGGTCTGAAATATAAAATATAACAATAGAAATAAACAAATACTGTCAAGAAAATACATTTTTAAACTTACAACTATTAATAGTTTTTCCTATATATATATATATATAATCACATACACGTAACATCTCGGTTACGTTGCAACACCCATTAGTTCTACGAAACTCAACAATTGTCTCTACCTTTTCTGATGATGATTTAAGAAAGTCGAAAGCTCGGAGCATATTATTTTAGTTTCTGCTGAATTGAACTACGAATAGTTATGTTGCATGTACAGAAATATTGTGAAATAAATACAAACAACATAATAGTATAAAGTAGGTGTATTACCAGGAAGAGAAGTATTTACAAAAGATGCGGTTAGTCGAATACAGAACAAGGGTTTAGTAGAATGTATTGCCTTAGAGACGTAAGAGTTGACAAATAGAACACTTCCGGTCCAATACCTGAAATAACCGACTGAATTGTTCACTCGGCTTACTGCCCTGACTGACTTCCAAGGTCCTCCTCGAGGTATCATCACTACTACTTTATGTAGTGCTTAGAACAGTCCATTACTGTAGAAAAAGGTAGAGAGCGCTCCAACACGAACAATTTTCGCTAAAATTATTTTTTTGGAAAATCGATCATTAAAATTAACTGATCCAAAATGTCTGTTGATTTTTAAAATATTTGCAATATATACCTACGTTCTTTTGGTTACTGACCTAAACACATTTGGTTCAGTTACTATTTCATTTAAATATATGGTTCTGTTAACATTTTTGGCTCTCACGCAGTGTGACCTCATAGAACCGCATTACAAATTTACGAGCCGCGTTTGCTATTTGGTGAATGTTGTCGTTGCTTAGGAGCCCTAACTGTTGCGTAGCGTCAAGAGCGGCTGCTCTGATCAACAGTTGCATCCACAGGCTCACCAATACGTATGTCTCCGTCTATCACATCTCAGTTCGGTTAGCTACCTTTTCTTCCTTTACCGTTCCCCTTTCTCTTCCGATTGATTCCCTACTACACAGTCTTTGCCCACAGGAATCACTACTTCGGAGACAGTCATCTGAAAACAGCAGGCGCCTATTCACGTCTACTCGTAATGAGTGCAAGAGGAGGCTCATCTCTTGTTCCCTATTAAGGATGTGGTTTCCGGCTTTCTCTTTTCCAATGTTTTCACTCTTTTCTTCTTTATTTTTTCAATTGGTGTAGACAGACTAAACTATCGCCCGGTTCATACTCCACCCACGTCTATTGACCAGGTGAAGAGAATCATCCCTTGTTCCCTGATGTAGGATGTGGTTTCCGGCTTTCTCTTTTCCAATCTTTTCACTCTTACGTAGCCCCTGCACATCAGTGGCGTTACCGCCTTGCTCGGGGTGATTTGATTAAAAAAAAAAAAGATAAAATCGTCTTTGATGGTGAATATTTTTATGTTAACGTCCCTGTAACCTCTCTGAAGATGGCTCATGTGAGCCGAAAGCTTAGAACCCACATAATAAAAAAAAATCCAAATATCACCTGGGTTTGTGGGTTTGTTTACATCCTGTGAATAACCTCCTGCGTTAGCTGCCTGTCCCTGCCATGGTGTAGTTGGTGCAGTGGTATGATGTTCGTCTAATGACAAATTAGTCGGGGTTCAATCCCAGCTTGAAGCTACACGGATAATCTAGCTGCATCGAAGAGCCGTGAAACAGCCTTGTCTACAGATAGACTAAACTATCGCCCGGTTCACACTCCACCCACATCTATTGAACAGGTGAAGAGGCTCATCCCTTGTTTCCTGTTTAGGATGTGGTTTCCGATTTTCTCTTTTCCAATCTTTTCCCATTTCTTTTTTTGTTTTTTCAGTTGGAGTAGATAGACTAAACTATCGCCCGGTTCACACTCCACCAATGTCTATTGAACAGGTGTAGAGGCTCATCCCTTGTTCCCTGTTTAGGATGTGGTTTCCGGCTTTCTCTTTTCCAATCTTTACACTCTTACATAGCCCCCTGCACATTAGTGGCGTTACCGCCTTGCTCGGGGTGATATGATTTTAAATAAAAAGATGTTGATTATGCTCTTTTAAAAACAGTTTACACTTCTGCAATAAATGCGTTAATACTCCGAAATGAATTCAGTGTTTTTCGGTGACTGGCGTGTGTGTATACACTGTTTATATACAACACGGGAAATGAAGGAGATTTATGGATAGTTCTTATGATATCGTTGTTTAATGTGTATATGATGCTTGTTCGTGCTATTGATTTTACTTAATGTTACTTGCTTTTTATTTAATGTAAGATTTATCTTCTCAGTCTAAATGGATTCAGATTCCTTCCCATTTTGCTTTGAACTGTCTAAGACTTTTCAATGTTTACGGATGCTGTTCTTCAATTTGCTATTGGTGGCAAAATCAGTTCCATAATATATGCTGCCTGTTTCCAAAGTTTCTAAATTTATTAATGTGCTGATTTTGGTTTCTTGGAGATAACATACGTTAATGTAATAAATAATGAAGTTTTCAGCCAATAATTTCTCATTTTTACGAATATTTAAACATTAAATATCCCGACGGTAAAACATTTATATACGATGGGAGGCATGTGTCATTAAATTAGTAATTAGATCGACCGAATCCGAAAGGTAGTAAGTTAAATGCGCCTATGGCTTACCGGGTAACGACTCCGACTTACATCAAATCTGTCGAGTTTCGATTCACAGGATGAACTAATGAACTAATATGTCGTAGAACTAATTAGTGTTGCAACGGAAGTGACGTGACATGTATGTGATTATGTATATATATAACGTGGAGTATAGTGAAAACAGCCAAAACTTACAACGGCGGCAAAGTTAAGAAGAAAACTTAGCGATTATGCTATTCACAAACAAAAATGAATTATTGAATGAAAAAACAGAAATTATGATTAAGAGTAACTATAGAAACAAGTGGATGTGCCTAACCACACTGATGAACTGTGATACAGCAAAACAGGCTTGTATGTGGATGACTAATATATATATATATATATATATATATATATACAGGTCGATCATTACAATTAACTGATCCAAGATGTCTGCTCATTTAAAGAATGATATCAGAGTTCAATATGTATCAGAGTCCAATTAAACAACAATCAGTCAGTCAGTTAAGTGCCATACGTGAAACACGCTTGGGCGTTCATGTCTCGGAAGAGACATGACAGAAGATTATCCCGCAGTAAGTTGCCATTGCTTTCTGCTGTAGACTGGTTGCCGACCAAGGCGATAGAACCCAATCTGTCCTGCTATTTAACCCATAACTGGAAGGAAGAGACGGATTAATACCTTTCCCAAGGGTATTTTCGCGTAAGTGAATGCAATGGATTCAACTGGAATTCGTAATCGGCTCCCCGGTTTCTCGTTCCGAGCCGATATCCACTGTACCACAACGTACATCAAGCTACATAAATATCTCCAATCTTTTGCTGGTATTAGCTCAATAAATAGCTGTCTATATAATCATTGCAATATAAAATTAATAATATATAATACTAGCAGTATAGCCCGGCGTTGCTCGGGTGTAATGAAAGCTTTAAAACTAATTCAAGGTCCTGGAGCTCAGACTCTTTGGACGTTGGCACGAAAGACTAAAAAGCAATCGTTGTTTCTAGTTAAAGCGAAACCGTAGACTGAAAGAAAAATGAATGGATGTAAGTCAAATTTTGATTGCCTTGTATCCATATGAAAAAGTAAACTGAATTTTGAAGGCTGAATAAGTCCTCTGAGTAAATGGTATCATGGCCGAGACTAAGAACCACAATTATATCTACTTAGAGCCAAACCCGAAGCAAAAACTAAAATAAAATGGCTGAAAAAAATTAACATAAAGGCAGATAAACAGACACACACACACACACACACACACAACCATCTTGTCTTTTATATATATATATTCGATTTTCTGCACTATTGTAAGAACTGCAACTTCTGAAAATCGTTTCTTATGTCTTTGTCTATCAAATTTGACTGGTTGCCGACCAAGGCTATAGAACCCAATCTGTCCTGTTATTTAACCCATAATTGGAAGGAAGAGACGGATTTATACCTTTCCCAAGGGTATTTGCGCGTAAGTGAATACAATGGATTCAACTGGAATTCGAACACGGCTCCCCGGTTTCGCGTTCCGAGCCGATATCCACTGTACCACAAGGTACAAGATTATCCCGCAGTAAGTTGCCATTGCTTTCTGCTGTAGACTGGTTGCCGACCAAGGCGATAGAACCCAATCTGTTCCTCAATTAAACAACATTTTTTTTAAAAAGCATAGTCATAATATGAGAAACATTTTAGTCAATAATACAATAATCCTTACTCATACACACAGAAAAAAGAACCTTCAGACATTGGAGAACATCTACATTAAATTAAAACAACCCACACTTAATAAAATCACGTTCAAATCTGGTCATATGGTTCTGTTAACATTTTTGGCTCTCACGCGGTGTGACGTCATAGAACCGCATTACAAATTTACGAGCAGCGTTTGCTATTTGGTGACTGTTGTCGTTGCTTAGCAATGTTTTATGTCAGCACAAGATAAAATCGTTTCTGATGGTGTATATTTTATGATAACGTCCCTGTAACCTTTCTGAAGGTGGCTCATGTGAGCCGAAAGCTTAGAACCAAATTAATAAAAAATTATCCAAATTTGGGAGAACTTTTGTCTTTATTTTCAATTGAAATTAAAGCCAAAATACGATGTTTAGAACGGTTAATGATTAAACATAATAGACATTCATTATCTCTTATATTTAAAAAAATATATATATATATATATATATATATATATATAATTATATATATATATATATATATATATATATAGGTTGCGATGGGTAAATTTTCGCTGTTTTTTATCTTTACTTTTGCGCAAGCGCGTGGTGGCTCAATTTTTTTGTCGACTGCCCAGTATAGGTTAATTGGGTGCCGTTTGTGCGAAAAAGAACAAGATGACACATTTCATTCCGCCAGAAATTTTGAGACGCCATGTTTTCATGATGTTCATTAACAATATTTGGGTGTCAACTGAGGACAGAGCAAAAGATTACTTGTGTGTGTGAGTGTGTGTGTGTGTGTCTGTGTGTGTGTGTGTGAATTGTGCGTAGTGAATGTAATTTCTCGACAGTGAAACGACACTTCGTCATCTCTTCCAGACGTACAAATTTCTTCCAGACGTATAAATTTCTTCCAGACGTACAAATTTTTTCCAGACGTATAAATTTCTACCAAACGAACAAAATTCTTCCAGGCGTACAAATTTCTTTCAGACGTATAAATTTCTTCCAGACGTATAAATTTCTTCCAGACGTATAAATTTCTTGTAGACGTATAAATTCCTTCCAGACGTATATATTTCTTCCAAGCGTACAAATTTCTTTCAGTCGTATAAATTTCTTGTAGACGTATAAATTCCTTCCAGACGTATAAATTTCTTCCAGACGTACAAATTTCTTTCAGACGTATAAATTTCTTCCAGATGTACAAATTTCTTTTAGACGTATAAATTTCTTCCACACGTACAAATTTCTTCCAGGCGTACAAATTTTTTCCAGACGTATAAATTTCTACCAAACGAACAAAATTCTTCCAGGCGTACAAATTTCTTTCAGACGTATAAATTTCTTCCAGGCGTATAAATTTCTTGTAGACGTATAAATTCCTTCCAGACGTACAAATTTCTTCCAGATGTACAAATTTCTTTTAGACGTATAAATTTCTTCCAGACGTACAAATTTCTTCCAAGCGTACAAATTTTTTCCAGACGTATAAATTTCTACCAAACGAACAAAATTCTTCCAGGCGTACAAATTTCTTTCAGACGTATAAATTTCTTCCAGACGTATAAATTTCTTGTAGACGTATAAATTCCTTCCAGACGTATAAATTTCTTCCAGACGTACAAATTTCTTTCAGACGTATAAATTTCTTCCAGATGTAAAAATTTCTTTTAGACGTATAAATTTCTTCCAGACGTACAAATTTCTTCCAGGCGTATAAATCTCTTCCAGACGTATAAATTTCTTAAAGACGTACAAATTTCTTCCAGACCTATAAATTTCTTCCTGGCGTATAAGTTTCTTCCAGATGTACAAATTTCCCAAGTGTCTTTTGAGTGCTGAAAGAGACTTGGTCAATTTGTATTTAAATTCTTCCCAAATAATCACGGAAATAAATGAATAAATAAACAACAAACTTCGGTGAGATAAAAGATTGTTCGTTTTTTTGTTTTTTGTTTTTTTTTTCCTTCTCTAAAAAGTATGAACACACACCTTGAATCACTCACGTCTGATCACCGCGTGTGTACGGTTTTTCTTCCGATTTAATGTGCAAATTAATCTAACACTATTTACATTGTTCGGACTGTTGTCCTCATCTTTGTTGCCATATTCACCTTCAATATCTGTCTATATTTCTGAGATGAGGTATTGTAATTATTTACACTATTTACATTGTTCGGACTGTCGTCCTCATCTTTGTTGCCATATTCACCTTCAATATCTGTCTATATTTCTGAGATGAGGTATTGTAATTATTTACACTATTTACATTGCTCGGACTGTTGTCCTCATCTTTGTTGCCATATTCACCTTCAATATCTGTCTATATTTCTGAGATGAGAATATTGTAATTATTTACACTATTTACATTGTTCAGACTGTTGTCCTCATCTTTGTTGTCATATTCACCTTCAATATCTGTCTATATTTTTGAGATGAGGTATTGTACTTATTTACACTATTTACATTGTTCGGACTGTTGTCCTCATCTTTGTTGCCATATTCACCTTCAATATCTGTCTATATTTCTGAGATGAGGTATTGTAATTATTTACACTATTTACATTGTTCGGACTGTTGTCCTCATCTTTGTTGCCATATTCACCTTCAATATCTGTCTATATTTCTGAGATAGGTATTGTAATTATTTACACTATTTGCATTGTTCGGACTGTTGTCCTCATCTTTGTTGCCATATTCACCTTCAATATCTGTCTATATTTCTGAGATGAGGTATTGTAATTATTTACACTATTTACATTGGTCAGACTGTTGTCCTCATCTTTGTTGTCATATTCACCTTCAATATCTGTCTATATTTTTGAGATGAGGTATTGTACTTATTTACACTATTTACATTGTTCGGACTGTTGTCCTCATCTTTGTTGCCATATTCACCTTCAATATCTGTCTATATTTCTGAGATGAGGTATTGTAATTATTTACACTATTTACATTGTTCGGACTGTTGTCCTCATCTTTGTTGCCATATTCACCTTCAATATCTGTCTATATTTCTGAGATGAGGTATTGTAATTATTTACACTATTTACATTGTTCGGACTGTTGTCCTCATCTTTGTTGCCATATTCACCTTCAATATCATCTATATTTTTTCTGAGATGAGTATTGTAATTATTTACACTATTTACATTGTTCGGACTGTTGTCCTCATCTTTGTTGCCATATTCACCCTTCAATATCTGTCTATATTTCTGAGATGAGGTATTGCATGATATTTACACTATTTACATTGTTCGGACTGTCCTCATCTTTGTTGCCATATTCACCTTCAATATCTGTCTATATTTCTGAGATGAGGTATTGTAATTATTTACACTATTTACATTGTTCGGACTGTTGTCCTCATCTTTGTTGCCATATTCATGACACAATATCTGTCTATATTTCTGAGATGAGGAGTGTGTGCAATTATTTTACACTATTTACATTGTTCGGACTGTTGTCCTCATCTTTGTTGCCATATTCACCTTCAATATCTGTCTATATTTCTGAGATGAGGTATTGTAATTATTTACACTATTTACATTGTTCGGACTGTTGTCCCCATCTTTTTTGCCATATTCACCTTCAATATCTGCATCGTCATCAGTAAAAAGTGCAGCCCAAAATACAGGTGGGAATACTAAAACCAAGCAGGTACGAAAATCTAAATACCTGGAAAGTTTTCTAAGTGAAGACGGAAAGTGGGAAACAGAGATCTGTAGGCGAATTGGCATGGCGAAGGAAGCATTCCAGAAGTTAAGCAAAGTATTAAGAAACAGGACAATTTCGCTAGAAACAAAGAAGAGAGTACTGGATTGCTATGTGTTGTCAGTTCTTTAATAGGGCAGTGAATGCTGGACAATATCATCAAAGATGAAGGAAAGACTTGAAACAACTGAAATGTGGTTCTACAGAAGAATACTAGTTATAAAGTGGGGGATCAATTTAATATTACAATCAATATATAAACTGACCCCTCACTTTCTGGTCACAGCAGTTTCTATACATTTATATTCCTGAGATCCAAAAGCACAAGGAAGCATTCCAGAAGTTGAGTAAAGTATTAAGAAACAGGACAATTTCACTAGAAACAAAGAAGAGAGTACTGGATTGCTATGTGATGTCAGTTCTTCAATATGGCAGTGAATGCTGGACAATATCATCGAAGATGAAGGAAAAACTTAAAGCAACTGAAATTTGGTTCTATAGAAGGATGTTGCGGATATCATGGATCGAACATGTGAGTAATGATGAAATTTTGAAAAGGATGGAAACGAAAAAGGAATTTAATACTGAGCATCAGGAAGAGACAGCTAAAGTTCCTGAGACATGCAATGAGGAAGGAGGGCTTGGAGAATCTGATATTAACAGGCCAGATAGAGAAGGAAAAGAGATGGTAGAAAGCAGAGGATAAAATATTTGAAGGACCTAATCAGGTGGAGGATAGAACGAGGGTCGCAGGGTGTAACAGGAGGTGTGCTAAGAGCCACCAGGGATAGGTAGATGTGGAAAGCCATGATAGCCTACATCCTGAAGGGACAAGGCCCAAAGAAGAATATATATGCCAAATTTTTATAAAAATTATAATGTGGATATAAAATGGGGGAACAGTTTTATATTATGATCAATATATAAATTGATCCCTCATTGTGTGGCCATGCTAGTTTCTATACATTTATATTCTAGATTTATGGGCTTTAGCTAATGCATGACGGAACGAGGGTTGCATGGTGTAACAGGAGAAGGCGTGCTAAGAGCAACCAGGGATAGGAAGACGTGGAAGACCATGATCGCCTACATCCTGAAAGGACAAGGCACATAGAAGGAGAATAATAATGACGAGGTGTTGGAAAGAATGGAAACGGAAAGGAAATTAATACTGAGCCTCAGGAAAAGACAGCTAAAGTTCCTGAGAAATGCAACGAGGAAAGAGGGCTTGGAGAACCTGATACTAACAAGCCAGATAGATGGAAAAAGGACAAGGGAAACCAGCGGATTACATATTTGAAGGACGATCAGGTGGATAAGTGAACGAGGTTTGCGTGGTGTAACAGGAGAAAGCGTGCTCAGAGCCACCAGGGATAGAGTGATGTGGAAAGCCATGATCACCTACGTCCTGAAAGGACAGGGCGTATAAAAGAAGAAGAAGGAGTTTTTAGAATTCAATGACGTTAACTAGCAACGTTATCGATTACCTCCCCTTGCCTCAGTCACCGTAGGTAATCTTATATGACAATGAATGCTGACCAATTGCTGCGCCGTTGAAGTGGAGAGGAGCCAATAGAAATCTGGTTCTACAGAAAGATACTGAGGATGCCATGGACTTAATATGTGAGCAATGAGGAAGCTTTATGCTAAAGGGATACGAAAAATTAAATAAAAGAGCGAGTTGAAATTTCTGTGATGCATTTGATTAAAATTTCGAAATAAATTCTCTTGCTTTGGCAGATAAAAGTGATAATTTATGATTGAATATATCGATTGAAAAACTGTGAATTCCGAATAGCTGTTTAATTATAGTTTTTCAAATAAATAGAAGCCATATTAACTTCACAATCAATGAATGATGTCATAGATGCTGACAAAAAAAAAATTAACTCCTGAGTTTGAAAAAGACCTCCAATCTGTGGTGGACTGGGGTAAGAAATGGCTTGTAAATTTTAATGCTTCCAAAACGAAGCTGTTATCATTTAACCACCATACACAACTGCTTCTCCCCCACAACAGCATGAATCAGAAAGCAAGTCACTGCGCCTCTTAAGTCTAAATCTCTCAGCCGACCTCAAGTGGAATGACTACATTGAATCCATAGCTAAATCTGCTGCTCGGAAGATTGGTTCCCTTTGTAGGGCTAGGAAGTCCTTCTCATCTAAATCTATCTTATATATAAATCACCCGCCCGTGCATTGAATACTGCTGTCACATCTGGTCGGGTGCCCCTGCTATTCATTTCGGTCTTCTTAACAAAATCCAACGAAGAATCTGTAATGTAATTAATCCTGACCTGGTAACTCTACTCTAGTCGCTTTCTCGCCGACATAATGTGAATTTCCTCTGCCTCTTCTACAAATACGTTCACGGCTTCTGCTCTGAGGACTTTAGCTCCCTGGTGCTCCCTCTGCATGCATTTACTCGAGCTACTAGACTAGCAATTAGGTCCCACTCTTTTACAGTGAAACGATCAAACGTAACTGCAATTTCTACTCCCTCAGCTACTTTGCTCTCACTTCCCGCCTGTGGAATTCACTTTCGTATAATTGCTTCCCTGGAAAACTACAATCTCGAAGAATTGCCATCTCTTATCTTCTTGACTCACATCCTTTCAATGACAACTCTTGTATTATTTTCTTCTTCCTTTCCACTCTGCTCTCATGCAGCTCTCTTCACACCTGTATTCTCATCCTTTTCTTACTCATTGTCTGACTCCCCTGTAACTTGTTCCTCTTTCTGAGGTCACCTATTCTATAACCACTAGCGCGTTCTGATTTGCTTGGGGTGAAATGATTAAAAAAAGAGTTAGATAGATAGATAGATAGATAGATAGATAGATAGATAGATAGATAGATAGATAGATAGATAGACTGTGAAAAGAATGAGATAGATAGATATATGAATAGTCTGAGATAGATAGACTGTGAAAAGAATGAGATAGATAGATATATGAATAGTCTGAGATAGATAGACTGTGAAAAGAATGAGATAGATAGATAGATAGATAGATAGATAGATAGATAGATAGATAGATAGATAGATAGATAGATAGATATGGTTGAATTATACGAATCCGTAATCAGACAGTAGACGATGACTAATATTTTATTTAGATTTTTGAAAATTAAAGTTGGCTGGTAATCATGGATCCATAAGAGAGTTTCAAAAGGAAGATGGGGTGGGGGGAGAAGAAAACGTTAACATAGAACCTACGGTTACATCTAACCAGATCAATTGTAAAATTTTGAGACACTGTTGCCGATCTTTTACTGCCATCAAATTAACAAAATCTCGGTACCATAGCGAAGAGTACCATGTGAGTGTTTACAGGAAATAACAGGGAAGCAACTTTAGGGCGATAGTAAAGTGACTGTAACCAAGATGCCAGGTTAGGACGGATAATATTACTGATTGTTATTATTAATTTTATCAATAGTCTATAAATAGACCAAGAGATCATATGTGGCAAAATATTCAGTGAATGTATGCATTGGAAATTTATACATATGTAAGATCTTTTTTTTTTTAATCATTTCACTCCAAGCAAGGCATTCCACAGCCACTATTGCGCTTGGGGCTACATGGGGGAAGGTAAATAGAAAGAGTGGTTAGATATAGGAAATGTCAGAATTGGGGTGATAGATCGTTGGGTGGGTGGGAAGAGTGTTTGAAAGAATGGAAGCGGGTTAGTTTGTTAGGAGGTGTCTATTGACCTTACATTTAAACTCCTGGAGATTGTAGCCGTCGGGGAAGCAGTCTTGTGGAAGGGAATTCCACAGGCGGGAAGTGCGAGAAAAGAAACTGTTGGAGTAGAAGTTGCGGTTGCATTTTATCGGTTTCACTGTAAAAGGGTGGGATCTAGTTGCTAATCTAGTATCTCGTGCAAATTCGAACCTAGGGGGTACCAGTGGTCTAAGTTCATCGGAGCAGAAGTCGTGAAAGTATTTATAGAAGAGACACAGGGAAGCCACGTCGCGCCGGTGAGAGAGAGACTGCAGGCGGTCTGCTAAGTCGGTATCGATAGATTCTGGAAAGGAAAATTGAGTTTCCTTATATATATATATATATATATATATATATATATATATATATGAAATGAATTGTTTGAACATTATTTTTTATCGATACTCGTATTTAAGTAGATATTCTGTTTTTTAATTAAACAGTATTATATATTTATATCTATTGGTCTGATTATTTACGATAAATTTTTATTAGGAAAATGTGTGACATTCGGCAGGATTTGAACATAACTACATAGGGGAAGCTTCCATTTGATCTGG